>CAJQZN010036645.1:0-17503 GCA_907164685.1 Colias eurytheme | reverse complement strand
ACCCAATTTACAGTTTGCAGGTTTTCGCTCACGCTTTGGAATGCGCGCGTAAAGTATGTTTTTTTTTTGTATGATCTTATAAACCTTAAAATAGCGCATAAAATGTCATAGATGATCAAATATTTCAACAATGGGAATTGAGTTAAATAAAGACTTTCACCTAAAAGATGAATTTGAAGCTGATCAGTGAACTTTTCGAATTAAAGATGAAGATACTTATGAGTATTATTAATTATATTATAAATTTGTATCTTTTATATTTTTTGCTCACACACTGTATCTTATTGTTATTGGTGTACCTTGTAAGTAATTGGCGTATAGAATTGTAAATGTTATATTTTGTGTATGATTAGCTGTAAGGTACCTTGTACAAATAGATAAATAAATGAATGATATGAGCTTATGCTATATTTTGCCCTATACAATTATTTTTAAGTACCCATACTCATATCTTAAAATGAAATCATACAATGCATTTACATGCAATTTTTCCTATATGTACACTATACAGCCTCAAGGAACTTAAAGGTGGTATGTTATTAATTCTTGGTTTCATTATGTTATTAATGGATACCGACGGAGATAAATCTTACACAGCTGCGCATCCGCATCACACTTCATGCTAAATTATGAGAATTATTCTTTACTCGTTTATTTTCAATCGATTTTACAATTATGTACTGTTATATTTTATTGTATTTATAGTAAGAGAATGGATAAAATCAAATCATACATGTTGCTTGAAATAATTCCACTATTTTGTTGTTTTAAGGATAATAAATGGGACTATGGGACTACGTAGTTACTCTACAACGTACTTTATATTTCTATGAAAAATTATAAATTTAATTCGCTCATGATTTTTCATTGGCATAACTACTAACTAGTTGACTTACGTATGTTAAGTAGGAACTTAAGATATTAACAATTTCAGCATTGAAATGTATTCAACTTTACACTTTAATTTAAACTTTTAGATTTAATATTATTCAAATGTGCTACCAGTCATACAGTAATACGGAATACCGTGGATATTATATCATTTCGATGCCAACAACGAAATATATCAAGGCACAAGCAAGGCACATCCATTGATCCAAGAAATACTCATGATTGTTCGCAATACCTATAAATTATGCTCCTACCGATAAACCTCTATTTATTAGCCTTAGAAGTGTCTTAAATGTTAGAAATAACATAGACAATGTTTCATCGTTCCAAGTATTGTGGTTCCCGCTGCGTCCGAATGTCTCCTCTCAAGATCTGCTATCAACTCTCAACTTTGTACTCTTGGTGACAGCGCCGCCATTTTATCGTTGTTATGTTATTTATTGGGAATACTGACAGACCATTACTTATTTGAACATCGCTGAACAAGTGAGATGAAGTATTATAATCAATGTACCGAGTTATTGTGTAAAGCTTAATAATTTATTAAGATTTCCTGTCCTATCTGTTTGCCGCTTTGCATATGAATGGAATAATAATTTTCGTCTGTTCTTGTACAGCCCTGGTGCATAGGGCAAACAATAAAGCAAAATATTGTCTTCGGGTGGACATTGGTTTTAACCTAATAATATTAATAACAGGTGCCTTTTTAAAAACACAGATAAAAATGAAATCTTCCTAAATACCGCTGCTCCAGCTATAAAAGATATCACTTCACGTATAAAACCACGATAGACTGACCATAAAATACTAAATTCATGAACAGTTGATGTAAATTATCGTGTATAATTTACGTGCCGACGGACGGCTTTCAAATCGCCTTCGCAATTACAGGTTCGACTCAACAATTTTATTAGCCGGTAACACCGAGTCAACTGTCCCGTTTCGGAGTGCAATTTCAACAAATAGGAGAGAAATCAATCACAATCTTATTGACCCACTTTATTTGCGCGGAAAAGAAATTACGTCGGGATACTACAGCCGAATAAGATGTGAGAGAAACTCGATACAAGGTAAACGAGTCGAGAAAGTTACCTCGAGTAATCTAACAATATATTAACCGTTGATCGCTGGTGATTGAACGATTTCTATTATACACAATGGATGTGTTAATGAGTAAAAAGATGTGACTGGTGTAACCTTTGAGGGCTATGACATAACTATTGGATAAGTACATATTATGTTACAGCCCTCGGGTATTGCGAATCGGTTACATTTATTTCGCAAGGTTTGAAATGTATGAATGTAGCTTTGATAAGAAATCGAACCTATGTAAATCGTAATAACTCTCAATGCTGTGAATAAATGTAAGAAACTGATTCAACTGTATTAAGACTCTACATTTTAATGTATGTAGATAAGATAATTATACAAACGAGCAACAGAAAGCCTCTTTAAGAGCTCTTTTTCGAAAATGTATTCAAATAATTGTTATTAGGGACCATTGCAACAATCAATGCTGCTGTAATGCATTACAAATAAACTTAACAGCCACACTGACGAAACAAATAAGTTCGACATTGGTTCAACATTAAACTCATTTCATTTAAAAGTTATGCATGTCTTGCATACTTCCGGAGTAAACGGTGACATTCAAGCGGAAACAGTTACGTTAACAGCCTTGAAAACGTGACAATAAATTCGAAAATTATTTAGTTCATTCTATATACATTAACATCAGAATTTCACGCAAAATGTTACCCTCAATAAAACTCTAAATGTTTTAAGTAGAGGGTTCTCCTTTCAAAACGAGAAATTAATTTTATCCCAGACTAGCTGCGCTTCGCGGTTTCACCCTCGTGGCTCCCCTCCTGTTGGTCTTAGCGTAATGATAATATATAGCCTATAGCCTTCCTCGATAAATGGGCTATCTTGTAAGATAGCCCATTTACTGGTCAGTACATCCTGAGATTAGAGCGTTCAAACAAACAAACAAACTCTTCAGCTTTATAATATCATAAGTAAAGATTAATTTGATAGAATGTATTCTTAGAATAATCATGACTTTGAAAAATCGTATGACTTTACATTTCTGAATATAAATTTCTATCAAATTCATTCAATCCGTTTACCTCTGCACGAAATACAAAGTTAAAATTGACCTATAATAGTTACTGCTATGCCATTACCAGCCAAATGCGAACCGCTACTGATTTTATGTAATAAGGCACACCTTTATTATAATTTACAGTTACAGTCGTGACCGGAGCCACGGTTACAATATGTTTCGAATATAAACATTAACCTACATATCAATACTTATCGCTGGTCCATTTTTTAGTATTACGTGTATTGAGATAACGACAATTGCCTGCGGAAATCGTATTACTATAAACGTTTTGCCATTTATTGTAAATGCATTTTATTTGTTAAAGTTTACAATGCCATCAATTTACAGACGGTGTAAGACACGTGAAAGCTACAGATAGATCGAAGAACTAAATTTATTGATTAATTTGTTGCTATAGCCAAGATAGTAGCATCGCGACGTTAAGAATTTTGTAATTAACAAACATTGACATTCCAACTATTAATCTCCAAATCTTAGTTGCATCACATGTGTAGCACACAGCATACCAAAGCGATAAGGATCTAAAAATCACGCATACATATTTTGAAATTATCTAGGAACATGTGAAGTCATTTATAACACGCCCGACAGGATGTGTGAACGGTTGTTCGACACATACAGGCGTGAATAGCCTCCTGACTATTAATGTGATTTTGATGGTGAAGCGACGATTTATACGGACCTCACGTAATACAACATATCTTCTGTTTCTTAGAACTTATGCTCAATATGATATGCTAAAGCCATTCACGACCAGCTTGAAGTTGTCGCGTCTAGCAAATTCTTGGTCTGTTTATGGTGGCTTTATCCGGTAGTAGTGTAATTTATTTAAATAGTGTTTATTTATTTATATGAAAGTATTTACCTTCAAGCTATACTAACGCTTTGTATGCTTCATGTAACGTGACTAAATTTATGTGTGTCTTTCTTTCTTTCAAAATATTTTAAAATCCAATAATGCCTTTTAGCACTCTATGAAATCAGGATCCTTACTGAAACATTAGCTAACAATTTTCGTAAGACCGGCCGCGGCGTAGGTTTAGCTAGTGTGCAATACTATTAACACCAGTCTCTTTACCGTCCATTAATCGAATTAGTGCTATTAAGGAACCCACGCTGTGAATACTAGCTTTAAATTAAAATGCTTTTGTAATAAGGCAATATTAAATAGACTATGGAATTCACAATTACTACGAGTCAAATAAGGTAGAGCAACGTGCAAGACTAGAATGCAGTCATATAATTTATAACACGTTCTATACGTATATTGCTCAATATCGTAAATATATTTAAAAACGATGTATGGCTATTCATATAATTCTAAAAGAATACAAATAGGCCAGTCATATAGAGGTACATTCCGTAATAGAAAAAACTGAGAAAGCACAACAATTTTTCTCAACGATATCGTATAATTATTACAATTTAGCATTAACAGCATTGTACGTAAACGAACAATGAATTAGTGAGAAAATGCATTAATAATGCCCGCAGACAAGCTAACTGTATTGAAGGAAGTACGTACAATTACGCTATAATTCCCGTTAAGGTAGAGAAGCAGTTCAAGACATTTATTACGAGCTGTTTTACAGTGCTTTGGAAATTACCGACTCGCCGGCAGCGACGCTGCTATGATTAATGTAATACGACTATCCGTAGTGTTTTATATCCTAGCTAAGAAAGGTCCGAGGAAGAAAGGGGCATTTATACAAAGTGCCCAGTAAATCCTGAGCTAAATTGTTATTACTAGATTGCCTATACCACGTCAAGGAAGCGGCGGTGGATAAAAACAGTAGACGCAGCTTTTTGCGCATTGAAATATAGTTTAGAATAAACCATTTAAGATTGTATTTGTACACATAAGGGACTAGTTTCTAGTCTATGAACTTCATGAAGTAACCGTTTTTAAACGTGTATTTTGTAATATATATCGTCATTTTCTGGGATATTTATTTATTTCCTTATTACTTTCAATGTACTACATTATAGAGAAAAACAAGCTTTTGCTAATGTACCTTACATATACGGATAATTTTACGATTGCTATTGATTAAATAATATAATAATTGCACGCTATTTTTAACCACGCTTGCTGAATCTTCAAGCTACTTATTACAATTTACAACACTATTGGTTGCATTCCAAGATATTTTATAGGTTCGATCCCACATAACTTTGAATTCAGGGCCAATACTTCTCTGTATGTTATATGTCTGTATTTAAATATGCACATCGCGTACAAAATGACCATTGTCTATAAGTATTCACAATACCATTCATACAAATACAAGCATATAGGCCTAAACAGTAGCCAGATACTTGACTTGCATTATATCCTGCTTGTCTGCCCTGAATGTATTGAAGTTTTAGTGTATGTGGCTCTTTTTGTAAAACTTACAACTTTAAGGATATTTCAAGAATTAAATTATATAAGAGAAATCAGTCTTAGAAAACAAAAGGAAACAATAACTTTTAAGTTAACAGACCTCGGCAAAATAAACAAATATTCCAAAGTACTCAAGATAACCGCCCAAAGCTAAAGAAAGTTAAACGTTACAGATTCCGAATAAAACATATCTACGTTGAATAATCAATTTTGGTTTATGGAGCAAAACTTTCAAGTTCCAGTTACGTACGAACGTTGCGAAATGGAGCTAGTATAATATTATAACAATTAACCGTAAAGTTATGATCTATTGTATGGAACTATTCGGAGTTTCACTTGGGATGTTTTTCAACAATATGAAGGTAATGTGAGTGGGAAGTTCACAGGGAAGGCGTCACGACGATAGCTTCCGATCTGTGCCATCTAACCCCGTTTTTCATAGAGGAATTATTAATGAAATGGAAAATTGTATGCGACGGCATGGCTTTGATTTCACACTCGATTATTAGAGATTTGTTATTGATAGTGTAACCAAATCTGAAAATGAATAGCTCTATTGTCACAAATATAAAGTTATGTAACTCTATTTTAAATTACCAGCACCTAAGACCAGCACAATTAGAAAAATAGTATATAAGTATATAAATAAATAAATTATAAAATAATAATATAAATATGTTGCCACGAAGGCTAAATACTGAAGGTTAATAGAATAATAGTGTCACATATTAACAATCAGCAACACAATTAGGATTTGAATGTAAGCTGAATTTTGTTTTCTATTTTTGCAAGATTTTTGCATAATAAATTATAGTCCGCCACATACATACCATACACCAGACTTTATTGACAGGCGACAGCATGTTGACAGCTAAATGAAACAGATGATATAATATACGTTCTTGAAAATAATCCTTGAACTATAAATTGTGTATGATATACTTTACAATACGTTTATTCTAGTCCAGACAAAAATAAATTAAAAGCATTTACATTTTTCAAAGCGATTTATTACGTGTTAGGTACGATTTATAAGATAATTTCGATTAGATCCGATTTGGTTTCACTAACGGTAGTCATTCTTATTGTAATCTATTTACTACGATACTCACAAACCACGAAAAATTGTACTTGAATGAATGAATCATTCTATATCGAAATTCGAAACCTATTTATTAATGGAAATGTTGAACTACAGTAGATATTTACCTATCTCATAACTGTTATCCTCACAAGACTTTGTTATAAAATAATAATTTACAACCTATTTATTGAATAAATTCTAGAATATTATATCCATCATAACCCCCGCACCACAACTCTACGATATTCCAAGCACACGAAGCATCTCCATAAAATTTATTATTCGTCAAAGCTAAAGCCGTGGACACAACGCATAAACACTTCACGGAAACATCATCGGTATGCCCGATGTGCACACCGCCTTACATTCCCATGTAACAATGCACCCGGAGGTTGATCACCTCCTCGTGACGTATAATTGGTGCATGGAGTGACGTGGCGGTTCTCTTGATGATATTATGATGCATCTAGCTTGACCCTTTTTTTGGCCTTTCATAATGTTATGGGTTAGCTAAGAGTAATGTGGCTGTAGTTTGAGTTAAATTGTGTTATATTAATGTTGTTTATTTGAAAACTTTAATTTTCTATAGCGCTTTGTATAAGTACTAATTAATTAATAGTATTCTGTGAGTGTATTCCTTTGATGACAAACAAGAAAAAGAGGGTCTGTGCCAAGCACACGTGTCAGAAGTGAAACTTCTTTGACAAGATTCAAAGATACCAAAATCGTCGCCTTACTCCATGGAGCAAGGCGACGATGACGACGTGACGTGACGGTATTGTTATGACGCGACCTCGAAATTTTACTCTCAACGCGCCTAAAAAAAGTTTCACTTAAAAAATTCACTATCCGCTTAGTATTATCGTCCCCCAAATCCTAATTATTGAATAATTTCCCACCCCACTCAGTGAACGAGTTAATTTGTGTAAAGCCATATCAGCGTGTCATCTGACCAAGGGGCTATTTTCCGGCTGGTGAGCGCACGCGTTCCCTTTCAACACGTTGAGTCAACACGTTTAATTGTTTTGAATGGTTTGCTGGGATTATTGAAGAATATTTTATATAATTTAAGTCCTACTAATATTATAAATGCGAAAGTTTGTGAGGATGGATGTGTATGTGTGCGTTTGTTACTCTTTCACGCAAATACTACTGAACCGATTACAATGAAATTAAGCACACATATAGAGGGTAACTTGGATTAACACATAAGATAGGTTCTATCCCGGAAATCCCACGGGAACTATGCGGGTTTTTTTTGAAAACGCGGGCGAAGCCGAAGTTAGTTTATAATTAGGTAATATGTGGTTTAATTAGTTTTAATCGCAAAATAGTAATAACAATTAGGCAAGATATAAAGCCTATCCCTTTAAGAAGTTTTTACGGAGATATAGAAAGCTCTCATAAAATCATTCAATGCCAATATAAATTAACCGTTCTAACATCGTAGAGCCCATCGTTAAGCCACCATAATACACTCATAAAAATATTCTTATTTTTACAGAGCTTACAACTAGTTTCACACGGCATATTTGTTTTTTTTCGAAAATATCTCTTCAATTAGCACAGACTACTCAATCAGACAGTTAAGCAATAAATTCAATTTTCATGGAACTCGTGAATCATTCTCCAAACTAAGACAGCGCAATCAATAGTTTCAGTCAAGCCTTTTGAATTTCAAATGCAATTTTACCAAAATATTTGCCGAACATACCCGTATAATTGTCGGAAAGAAATTACCATAACGGCATGTCTCCATCGTAACCGTGTGAACAAACAGCATTGAATCTTTATTCTTTATAGCAATTATTTTTTCGTGAATAGAAAAGAATACAGGGACCAATTGAGTTTTCACGTCTCTACAGCCGGTGTGATACGAGGCAATTAAATTGGCCGATAGCTCAATATCGAACGTGTACGGGACACAAAGATTGTACAAATTAAACGTTTTATACAGTTATATTTACTGTTGATTGGAGGTCGACGACTCTTGCTCCTTTTACGAATTACGCAGTTAGATGTGTTTGTTGTTGATACGTGAATAGTTCTTTTGTATAGTTCCCACTATAACGTCTTTCTCTTGAACAAACATTCAAGCTCTCCGATTCGAATGGCGACATAATGTCTAGCTAAAGGCTAAGTCATAAAGTCAAATAGCAGTGTCGATACTGCAGAAATTCTAGTGACGTCGACTCTCGAAAATTAGATGCATACATTTATTACTCGTAATTATCATAAACTACTAAATCTCAATTGGTAATCATATCGATAATGAACATACAAATTAACTCATTATAAATTTATATTTAAATTTTAAAGATATAGTACTAATTGATGAACACTTAGACCAACAAATTTTCCTTAAAAGCTTTTAATACAAGGAAAAGCATTAAAAATATTGAATATCAAATTATCTTTGAACTGAACTGAATCGGAATTAAAATTGGCAATTATTTAATCGATAAGCAATATCAACATTGATTACAACATACCGGAAGTGTATGAAATAGTAATTATACATTCTATAACAGACATAGCATTTAGTTTCATTTCTTTATTCGTTTTAGTTAAATTTGATGAACTGCGAAAGTTAAGGAAAAAATTCTTGACAATTCCTTTTAAACGTATTACAACTATTATACTAAAGAAGTCTTTATCCTACATCATCACCAATATTATAACATACCAAAATCTTATAACGAAATAAAAATCTGGCCCAATTCGAATTTAAATTCACATTACACCTTATATGAAAATAATTGTTATTACACATTAAGGATTCAATGAACCGTGTTGTTCAATCGAATCCTCGTTGACCTGATTTCAGGTGGCTAATTACACACACAACATTACATAACAACCTAGTTTTAGAGAATACAAGTAATTTTTGTTAACCTCCGCTAAATGGACAGCTAAAGAATTGTGCCGACCGGTGAAAGTATATTACCGCACAGCTTTAACATTGCATCTAATCACATGTGCGATAATGAATTTATAACTAGTTGTTTATCGTATACATTATATAATATATGACGATAAATTGATAGGTTTATTATGGTTTTTACAGCCTCTAGTTTTCTCTAAGAAAGCTTAGCAGCGAGGTCGTTAATATTTGTTTTAGTGCGGGGCATCGACATGCCATACAATATGTGTATATGCAGAGTACTTATATAATTATATAGGACTCTAGGAATGATTATTTTATGGAGATTTTCTTGCATTCATCTTGGAGTTGGCTTTTATAACGGGGATTTCAATTCAGGAATTTTACACGGACACTTCATTTCTGTGATTCGATCGCTCATTATTATAAGTATATCATGTTTTGAATGAAAAGGGATATATTTCCATATGTTCTTGCCATTAATTTCAATTAAAATTTCATCAATTAAAATCATATCTTTATGTAGATTAAACAAACTTTAACATTACTTATAGAACTTAACAAAAATTCTTTTTTGTAATATAAAAAACCAAAAAAATATAAAACAAAGATTGAATAGCATATTATTAAATTTCATACTAGGCTATACTTCCTATCACCAAAGCCTGTCCATTTTCCAATCCTGCTTTTAATGGCCATTGCTGGTTCAGACCTTTAAGTATGAGTCAACCTTTGTAAAACCTGTTTCAAAAGCTTTTCAGTTTCATAGCAGTCTTATCCCTAATATAGAAAAATAAAATACCTCGTGTGACAGGGTACTTAGCAACTATCACCGGCAAAGCATAGAGAAAAGTTGTCGTAGTAGAATATTACAAAAACAATGAAATCTAATTTCAAATAAGTGGATACAAGTAATAAAGCCGCTTTCTAATTCATAAAATTCAAGTCATTGATCACGGCCACATCACGAGTAATATTCATTCGCAAGGTTTATGAACCCCGGCTTTCTATCGATGGAGTAAATTCATTATTGATACGTGATTATTATAGATACCTATAGATTTATTACACGCATTTTATGGATTTGATACGCTTTATGCATATTTATTTGGTAAATGAATGAAGCAGTAATTTGATGAGATGGTAATATTAGCCCAGATATTTATTCTAATTGAATTCATAAATCTCATTCATTTAAAGAATTCGTATAGAAATTATTTTATGATTATTGTTTATGTCAGAATATCTTCGAATTGTTACTCTCTATAAGTGTGTATATTTTTTCCCAAAAACGTTGAGATATTCTCATATCAAAACCTCTAAAATAGGTACATAGATTATTAAAGACGTAAGTAATTAGTATACATTAATGTGGAGTTATAAACCCCATTGCGGTAGTAATAAATAATTAATTAATACTAGCAAATAATTTTGGAAGTAATCCAACTTTCTAATAACTTAAGCCTGTAATTATGAGTTCAACTTTAGCTTTTGAACTTTCGTCCAATAAAAACCATACATCAAATCCATATACAGTTTAATAGTTGAGGTTGTTTCCATTAATCGACAACTAAGAATTAAAACATAATATTTCTTACGTAACAAGACATGAAGCTCGTACGACCAAAGTTTAACCACGGACATTCACCACCTACAGAGATATCAATCTATTTAAATACTTTCACTATCGAGTTATCGCAATGATCTTTTAGTCGTTATGTTTTTATGATGACTTTAGCTGCGTTCTATGGGTTGTTTGCGCGTTTTTGTGGACTCTATTCTTTATTTTTTCAACTATTATTATGGTTTAGATTTTTGTGAATATAAGAATTGTTGTATTTGAGCTTTTCTTACAAAAAACTGAGAGCAATTTCTTGTTCATTGTAAATGTAAGTAAAAGTAGTATCTGAACAAAAATAAAACATGACGTTCAAGGAATCATTAATCGTCTCTATGAATTCCGCACGATTATATTCAATAATTCAACATACACGCTTCAATTGAAATTCAAAACAATAGGCTTATTTAAATACAAAAGTGTCTTAGTATTCAACATCGCAATACAAATCATATTATATTTTTACTGTAGACTAATGGAACGATTATCATTTGCCCTTATAATATATGTACGTAATCGCTGGCTAAAGCCGTGCCATCAAGAAAGTGCCTAGGGCATAATCGATACATCAGAGATATCATCTTACGGTGTCGCTTGCTAAATCATTGCTATCAATTATTAACACAAGGTTTGATGTAATTGCGTTAGTACAAGATATGGGAGTAATCTGATAATTTGAAGTCTACATTGAAGAATACGTGTGTAAATTCGATGGATGCAATAAAGAGCGCTCTATGACTATAAAATATGTAGTTTCGATTAGTACAAAAAACTATCAGATTACTTTTTATACACTCCTAAGAGACATTTTATATATTTTTCTGATCACGAAAGCATGTATTCAAATTTAATTAAAATAATTTTAGCAGTTCTATAAGGCCTAATGTATAATTACTTGTGAATAGTAATTACCTATAGCTTGTAATATGGAGGAAATTGACAGGTGTGAAATAGTTGATTACTACTTACTGCTTCGGTCATTGAACGCTACATTCAAGGCTACTTAATCTCATACTAATTTACATAAAACATCAATTTACCACGATATTACGCAGTTAATTACTACCTATTTGTAGAAAACGATAATTTGAAGTAAATACCAAGTATAGGACCGGGGTACCGTTTTTGTAAATGGCCATAACAAATTATGTCTTTGAGTGAAGTATCAAAAATATTTGGTAGAGATAAAAATAAAAAATATTGTACAAGATCACATACTTTACATTATAATATGTGATTATATAGTGATATAATATGTGAATATTATATATATTTATTTTACTAACAAAATATGGATCTGTGATATCCGAATATTATGCAAAAATAAAATAAATAAAAATAAAATAAATAATATTAAACGCAGGTTCTAACTATGCCTACACATTACTTGCAGCACCCTTTGATTAAACCATTTTTTAATAATTCAGGCCCCGGAATCACAGACACAATAGAAAATCTATTGTGTCGTGGACCGATCGGGCCGTTCGGGGCTCAATGGGTTAAACATTCTTTAAAGTATAAAACAGTTCTAAATTAGTCTCATGGATTCCAAAAAAAATACAAAAAACACATACAAAAAGTGTCAGTCACATAAATCAATTATCTATGAACATGAGCGTGAAAGATTTGAAGTTTCTGAAATCGTCAAGCCTTCTCCGTTTTGTGCGCTGTCTACACGTTCCGTCTTGCTTGCGTAAATTGGTTTGTGGCGTGGGAATCAATACCAAGACGGTAGCATACTGTATACTGATGAAACCCTTAATTAACAGCGATAGATTGACAGATATTTAATAGTTAATAATCTATGTAGGAGCATGTTATAAATACAACATCATTACTTACACTTTTTCACGGTTATGCATTCTTTGTTATTATTAAATAACACCTTGTGCAGTATTATCATATTGCTTCCTAGTTGTAGGCAAAGGGAAAATGGGATATTAATAATAGCGTGCAAGAAGCACTACATTTTGGAAGACGTTCCTCATATTTCTACCAATCAAATGAAGAAGGACGTTAAGTTATTGTTTCACGAACATAAGTCATCAATCAGTAGGGCATGTCAATATTCTTTAGTGCGTCCCGTTTACGACCATATTGAAGTCTGTCGCGCTATTTGACGCTAAATTAAACTTTACCATTACAAGTAAAGCGGAGCGTGTAGACCGAGCATCAAAAGTAACCTGTCACCGGGCATAATAAGGTGATGTAACAGAAGCGTATCGGCCGTGTTTCCGTAGAATTGTTTACCCGTAGTGAAGTCAAGTGTGAAGCTTTGTGAATTGTGACTGCCAGATCACGATCTTTAATCCTTTTTATTATGAACCTATACTAATATTGTAAAGCTGAGAATTTGCTTCTTTGAACTTTGTTTGCTTAACGAGCTTATCTGAGGAACTACTGTTTACGAAACAGCAATGAAAAAAATGTAACAAAAACGTTTTGAAAGGACAAATAGTTATTCTTAAAGGTCAGATAGTGCTAGACACATTATTTGTATATTACGACATAGTTATAATAGTTAATGTTGATGGAACATTGACAGTGAGCAATCAACATCATTATACATTTAACATGGAGAGGACAGTTAGTTATGCATGTTACGCGGTAATGTATATTGTTTAGATGTTAAATGGAATCCTGACTCTTCCTGTTGCATTTATACTAATTTAACCTAGAAATCTAAAGTTATACCTACAAAATATGTTTCTAACCAAGAGGAGGAATTTATAGGGCCTTAAAATTCTAGGAATTACATTTCAATAGATACGCTATTAACATTGATACCATTAGGCATTAACATCAAAATAAAGAACATATTATGCATCATAATAAAAAAATTCTCAAAATCCGTTCATAAACGACGAAGTTATCCGGGAATACACAAAAATATATTTATATACAGTCTAATTAAGAACCTCCTCCTTTTTTTGAAGTCGGTTAAAAAGCATCGAATTTAACAACATATATATAATATGCGTTTAAACGTTTCTCATTCTCTCATTCATCTCATTCCATTAGCTGAATGCTTCTACATTACGTAAGATAATTTTCGTTGAAGCCCGGTCATTATCACATCTCACTCGATTTTCTATTTGAGTGTTAGTTGACAAGGTGAAAGTTCATATTTACATGTTGGAAGCACTTGTGACAGATTTACAGCAAAATCAATCGTTAATTCTAGATTAGTAAGGAAAGCATGACTTCCTACAAACAATTTGATTAACTTCTTTTGTTGTTTCTGTCTTTATTACTCTTTTATTTTGAGTCACCGAATAAGCTACCTATTCTCTTAATAAGGAATTTATTAAGCCATGATTGTCTTTATTTCAAGTCACGCACGAGTTAAAATTTAAAAGGAATAGATAAACTATTGGTACGGAACGGTAATGCCAATCGTAGATTTAAGGAAGTTGGGTTTTCGTCACACTAGTTTTAATTTAACATTCCTACGAAAAGTACTTGTAATTCTATAAGTACTTTTTGCTGTATACCACTGGAGTTAGTAAATTGAAGTAAACTTAAGTTATTTTTTCAGATTATTTATTATTCACAGACTGAGGAGGATATATAATTGGTGTCCATTATGAGTATAACTTCGATTATGTATTTTAAATATTTAATACAATACTAATACAATAATAATTTTCTCTTCTAAATCTTCTTTTACTTGCCTCTAAAGAAGGTATTTTTTTATTAGGTAACGATTATAATCTGGAGTCAGTTGAATCATTGGATCACGGGAAACACACAAACATATATTATTACGCCATCGTAAGTTGAAACCGTGAAAATATAGCTATTAAAATATTACATATACACTAAACGTTATGTTAATCAAAAGATTTGCGTGTGAAATAACGCAATTATTTTATTTATCGTTTTAGAAACAATTACGTTGGAGATTTCTCTTCATATTTATACGGTTAATCCTTTTGTTGTAATTTTAATACATGACGAACATATGTATCTATTGTAGGCAATTAGTAAGATTTAAAACAATGTTTACATGATGATATATAAGTAGGTACCTTTGGTTTTGGTTTTGGATTTTAAAAAATTATGCAATACCTTTATCATATATTATGATTACTACAAAAATAATATATGAAATGGCAATTACAACATATACGAAATAATTTCAGTAATTCCACTATCATTATTTACATTACATGATGTACCAATAATTGATTTCCAACCCAAAGTTTCAAGGATATTCAAGCAAACGTATAATTTCCACACACACAGAAAGAGAATTGCAAAATTTTGCGAATCTACCAGAATTTGCCTCTTATGTAATTTACATAATAAACCTGCATTCAAAGCAACCTTCCGTTGACCGACCACACCCCGAGACTGCCTAATTAGATATAACAAAACCACATTAAGATTCTGACTCATATTGTTGCCATATCAACGAATTTCTAACGTATTTCGCTAACCATGTGTATCCTTATTTGTTAGTGATAGAGAGATTACGCAAACATTAAACTTTTTAACCAACAATGAAGTTATGAGTTACCTACAAAGAGCTTTGGCACTCTGTGCTGCAAAAATGGAATAGTACGATTTTCACTAACTATTCAAAAAGTAAGTCTATGATTAGTATTATAAATACTTACTCATATGCTATAGCCTCTATAGGTTATAAAAAGTAATTTTAATAATTTAACGCATAAAATATTCAGGCATAATTTTATAAACTTGATTCTACGTTTATAAACGTAAGCTTGAAAATGGATAATTACTTTTTATCATCTATTCGACAAAAATTGTTGCAAATCAAATAAACATCTCTCAACCCGTGAAAAGACCGATCGCAGCGCAATCTCCTAGTAGCCTTAACCCTTCATAAACCGTACTAATTATTACATTCATATAATACAATATTTATTAACGCCGCGGTTGCACGGTGAAGTTATAACGCTCCCGAAGCCTCAGTCCGGTCAAACAAGCTTTTCCAGAATGCAGGGCCACAGGTTTCCTCTCGAACCTCGCAAGGATTTGTATCGGATGCTAATTAAATACGTGTACATACATTGTAATTCGTTAATTGCGTTATTTATAGCTTCATCGAGATTGTATGAGCTTTTGGAGGCGTGTACGTACATTGTTTCAAAATTGCAAACGTGCTTGTTTTAGAAGATTTTTCGATGTAATTATAAATTTAGTAGTTGTGTAAAATTACTTTAATATTCATGCTTTAAAAAATCTTAAGTGACACTTTTGTAAGTATAAATATATAATATAATTAATTTTAATTTAAAATATCCGCGTGAGTTATAAATATTTGCAGGTTGCAGCCCGACTTTCCAATCTATTTTGAACGTATTTTTATTCGAAAGCTTAAATTCGCATTTATTGCATTTGCATAGTTTTTATCACCTTGCTGAAAATTTATGCACTTTTAATAAAATTTTAATACATAAACCGGTCTAAAAACGGCATAATTACACTCACCGGTATTTCAATATTTGATAGTTTATTCACTAAAACAACACTAACACTGCACTTAATGTTAATAATCCTGTTTTTAACAACTTTTATAAGTTAATATTAAACTAGACGAGCGCATGCGATGCCGGCTCGTTGAATACTAAGCTAGTTTGAAAAGAGGCCGCACTATCTCCGCAGAGCTTTGATAACGCTCACTTAAGAAGCTCGCGTTTGTATGAAAGTTTCAGTGTACATTGCGCAGTTATAACCTTGTGTTATTTAAAACAGGCGTATGTATGCAGCAATGTACTTTGAATGTAGGAATTTGTTACAACCGTAATAGGTCTGAAGCGTAGAGCTTTTCATACATAGATTGAAAAGATTCATGTTTAAGCTTTATCTCCTGTGTATTTTTAGAACTTTAAAAAATATTGTAATTTGTTTTTCTTATTCGTCGATAAGACGGTGTAATTTATTTATCGTAAAAGTTCATCAAGGTGGACCGAATTTCTTATATAATTTTAATTGAAACACTAATGATATCTTTCTAATAAACACCATCTATTACAGTAAGTATAGATGTATTTATCCAGGTATTTGTCCCTTAACATCGTTAGTTAAAAATTCAAAACATGTACGACTTATAACTTCTTATTTTCATAGGCTCGAACGACATTCCTGCTTATAAAATGTGAGGAATTAAGATCGCAATGATAAAATTATAATAAATTATTACGAGATGTGTCGATATCGTCATTCTTTAATATTTCTCGACGCACACTCGAAGGGTTTTATTAGCTATGCACTGGATTGATACAATCATAGTTAAAATCGAATGAATCTCTAAGAGCGAACCGCAGTCTTTTTAGCATCGTTAAGCGGTTAAATAAAATGGTTTCGCTAAATATAACCGCGTATCTCGACTGACCATTGGCAGGTGCGGCCGTCTTTTTGCATCAATATTCTTTTGCTTTTATTCTTTACAACGACAATTTTATAATTAAAGACCGTGAATTTATTGCGTTGAGAGCAGACGCTTTTCGCTGATAAATGCTATCTTATCTGCGTGCTCTGCT
>CAJQZN010036644.1:0-24957 GCA_907164685.1 Colias eurytheme | reverse complement strand
CAGTTTCGATTAGATACAATTTCGATTTGCTGTATTAATTTCTCAATGTATTAAAAAAAGAAAAGAAAAATAAATATTTCCTTATCATCATCATCATCATCATCATCATTCCAGCCTTTCAGGACGTCCACTGCAGGACATAGGCCTCCCCTAAAGATTTCCATAACGAGTAACGACCGATCACCAGCGGCCTGACTCCAGCGGCGCCCCGCCACTTTGATCAGGTCGTCTCACGTCTGTCCACCTTTTTTTTATTATAGTGGGGAAATCTTCCAAAGATACCCACGGCCCCCGGGGAAGGAGCCGTGGGTTATGTCGGATTCTTACCGACTAAAACCCCACTGTGTTCCGTCGAGCCGCTTTAATGATGGGGCCGCGGGTATTGGTTAGAATTCTTCCGCGACCCCCTGGGCAGCCCATCTCCAGGCCATGTCCACCTCGTGGAAGGCCATCTCACACTGCGACGACCTTCCTTATTATATCAATGTTTTATTATGTATCTATGTAAAATTTAAACTTTAACTTTTTAAATTGATTGCTGCTGATTGGTCCAAATATGGTTCAGTGTTTTCAGTAGAAAATTACTGTAGCTACGGCATAAGCTATTATTGCATGATTGAATTAAATATTTGTAAAACTGAATTAAGGTTGTAGGTACAATAATTTAGAATGTTTTATGTTCACGCAATCCCTGACGCAACTATTTTTTACCTCGACAATGGAAAAAAACACAAACTTTTTTAATAATTATGTAATTAAAATTCATACGAAATTAAGCATTTACAATGGTGTGTTTTGTATAATTTTAGTAACTTAGTAGTTACAGGGATTGTTCAGTCAAATTATGAGAATTGTAAACATGTCACAATTATATTATTCATGTACCTA
Organism: Colias eurytheme; assembly: GCA_907164685.1. Lineage (NCBI taxonomy): Eukaryota > Metazoa > Arthropoda > Insecta > Lepidoptera > Pieridae > Colias > Colias eurytheme. The sequence continues at coordinate 24,069 of CAJQZN010036644.1, read as the reverse complement.
TTGATGTAACAATTGATAGATAACTATCATGATACTAGTCGCGAAGCAATAAAAACTGGAAATATTGTAGTAGGTACTAGGTAGGTAAGGAAGCTACGATGAGTGAATAAAAATTGTTCTTCTTATGTAGCTTTTGACTGTTCATACATCGACTGTAAGAAAGTAGATACATAATTTCGGCATAGATTATTATCCCAATAGTGATTCGAAATTCGAGTCTTTTCTTCAAATTGATTATGAACATTTTTTATTTAAAACACGCAATTTCAGAGACGTACCAAAGAAAACATATTTTAACTACTAAGTTAACTACTGACAAACTTCATTAAACACATTCAAGTTACATCGTTATGTATTTATGAAAAAAGAGCTTTTAAATATTCAAACGTGTCGGAACGCACTGTTCTCTATGGAAATGCATAGATAATGTGATTAGGGAATGCTGTTCAGTACTTCAGTCGTGGATAATCTGACGGAACAAGGTTAATCGCGTATTGAATGGGCACTCCAAGTCATTTGGCGTTACGCCAATGTTTTGAATATTTACGTGGACTACAGGTGTTACAACAACGTATCTGTATTTTTTAAAGCTACCTCTACATATTTAATTGATATAATTTTGTTAAAATGTAATAAATATAATTTTGTTTCTAATTAAAAACACATATAATATAGGCAGGACAGTCTGAACAGCTATGATTACTCTTACTGGGCAAGTTAATAATTACTTAAATATGTTTTCAAGTAATTTTTGACTGCTAACCGCTGCTGCCAGCAAAACGTACTACAAAATCATTTATAATCATATAAAGTAAACCCCTTTTAATAGTGCCAATAAATGTCAGCCATTTGTTTGTTCTATCCGCCATTTTAGTGTTGTTTTGTGAAAATAAAGGCACATAGTTGCCCTCGTGAATAATGGCTTGGATTATTCATGAGAAATTTCCTCGCGGTGTCAATTCAGCAAAATATAATTTGTCTGAACTCCCTGACTTGCAATCCCAGGAGCTGTATTTCACGAAATTGGTCAATTTAGAGATTTAACGTAGAACCAAGTCTGAACAGGGAAGTGAGTGAAACATTCAGCAATTCTGTCGTGTCTATTATTGGATAAAAGATGATGAATTATTCTCCACACTGCATTTCGGCCACCGCGGTAGTCAATTTCCTTGCAAATTAGTCAATTGAACAGGAGTTATTATGACTTGCGTAATATAATAATATACACAGATATACACATAGTGCTTACTCATGTCAAAGTATCTATTTCGGTAGCACTTTGCTTTCTAAACCAAAGAAGGAATCAAAAACTGATAAGTCCTTTTCGAATTATCTAGACCGAAATTCTAGATATCCGTATGAAAAGCCTGGGCAAAAATAAATAAAAGCATACTTACGACTTTTAGCGCCAAAATAATTAAACAGCTAAATAAATCTGTTCAAGTTGAAAGCTATTAGCTTGAAACGTTCTTAGCGCAAAATAAATGAGTTTCACCTTCTCGCCACAATTATCCGGGAGCAGCAGAGAGCCGTGGCCCGACTTCCCGGGGCAAATCACCTTAACATCTGGAAGAAATACTCCTTATTTATATTGTGCCTTTAAAATATTATGAACTTTTAAGTTACAGAACGTTGGTACAATCGTGGAAATTTTTATATTATGTTATTATCTAGATATTCTTTTCTTTTAAAGTTTGTATAGGTATTCTATGCTACTAGGCCTCTTGCCTGGCCAGATTTCAATTAAAATAATATAGAGTTAATTAATTTCAAAGAGTTAAAAAAAAATTCCTGATACAAACAATAAATGTTATCTAGGTAATACTTACGCCAAATAGACCTCTCCGCGTTGAAAACAATGTAGTCATCGGTAGGACTTGCGATACCCTCATCAAGAGCGAAACCAACATTTAATTTCTTGTAATATTCCGACTCGACAAACTTGCCCATACCGTTGGCCCCACCAATTTCTTCGTCTGAAATATAGAATAGCTGTATTAACAATGTTAATTCTCTCCTGCAATCATTACTCTTGGCTAAATTACCATGTCGTTACAGTAAACTATCTAATTTGTCTCTATTGAACGGCATACGCTCTTCACCAATAATCTAAACACTTGCAGATATTGTATTGTCCAATATTTATAACTTACTAGAGGTCCGCCCTGGCTTCGCCCGTGGTACATATTTCGCAATAAAAGGTAGCCTATGTCCTTCCTCGGGTATCAAAATATCTCCATAACAAATTTCATGCAAATTGGTTCAGTAGTTTAGGCGTGATTGAGTAACAGACAGGCAGACAGAGTTACTTTCGCATTTATAATATTAGTACGGATATTTTATACACTTTGATTATAAAATATATACCTACGTAAAGCAGAAGATATTATATGGGTCTCATATTATCCGTATTAATAATTATAAATACTATTTAAGGAACTACTAAGGCCACTCAGTACATAAACACACACTTTTAATTTACTAACAAAAAATTCTAATTTATTCCTTTCCGTGCAGGTTTTCAGAATTTTATGAAATAACGTGCCTCTAGGTACCTACCTTATTTACCTACCTTACCTACCTATAACCTGATAGAAAAAATATCATTTAACAATCGCGGTAACCTATTGAATTCGAAATAGATAGGAAAACGATTAAAAAAATTGAATGCGGTTCTGAATTTGAAATTCGCATAACGGTTTTGCATCATTCACTTCACGGTAGCTTTAGGAATAGACTTTTAATATTGTCTGTTTAGAAATGCTTTAAAATATCTATATTAGATTCTATAATAGGTATATGGTTACATATTCTGTAACTAATATCTAATACATATTATAAAGGCGAAAGTTTGTAAGGATGTATGGATGTATGGATGTTTGTTACTCTTTCACGTAAAAACTACTGAACCGATTACAATGAAATTTAGCACACATATAGAGGGTAACTTGGATTAACACATAGGATAGTTTTTACCCCGGAAATCCCACGGGAACGGGAACTATGTGGGTTTTCCTGTGCAAAGGCGGGCGAAGCCGCGGGCGGAAATCTAGTAGGTATATAAATAAAAAATAAGAGCCGCAACTTAGCGAAGACTTTTCTTTTAATAAACTAAATTTGTTTACTCATCGTTTAAGAATTTAGAAACATGTAATTGTGAAAAATATTCTAAAGTTGAATACTTCTAATGTACATATCTGACAAATCAACGGTTGTGATATCAAAATTTATTCGTATTATGTAAATTGTTTTCAACTAACCTGGAACAAAGGACAAATGTATTGTCCGTTTGAGCGTTACCCCTTTGTTCTTCAGCCTTCGAATAGTCTCCAAATATTGTATGGCCACGGACTTCATGTCTTGCACCCCTCTACCATAGACTACACCGTCTACTATCTTGGCTTCAAATGGTGGGTATGTCCAGCTTTTCTGTTGAATTTCGTTTCATATAAGTTACTGAGATTTTGTAAGCGATTATTGGTATTGTCTACCTTTAATATTTAAATGAATTGCGAAAATATTGAAAACGGCAATATTTAATTAATAAATTACCTAGTTATATCATAAAATCGTTTCAATAAAAACCAAATTTCCATGTTGTCTGCAAAGACCTAAAAATAGTCTACGGATGGCCTTGAAATTTTATCACAACGTTGCATTTCTATTATATAGTATTTTAAATACGAACATTTTATTCAGAAGCTCCCAAGAGAACGATAAATTCTATGCAATTTTCGTTAAAGAGCAGCAGCTCAGCGTCGCCGGATTTAATTAAGATAATAATATTAGATAAGAAAAAATTCAACAAGTCTTTATTTCCATTTATTAAAATTTAAAATTGTAAAAGTTCTCAGTTCTCTAAACTTAATCTATAATTAAAGGGAAATTCCAAATACATAGAGCAAGAAATCGACTCTACTACTACCATTAATCCATATTAAAATAAAAAACCTTAATGTATTAATCTCACTTCAAATACTGGAACAACATCCATATGCGAGTTGAGAAGTATACTGGGCAGGCCTGGCTCCTGGCCTTCCCATGTCATCACTAGCACTGGCTTCTTAGGTACCACCTCGTAGACTTGCACTGGCAGACCCAAAGTCGCCGCTTGGTTTCGAAGATACGTGATGCATTCATCTAGAAAAAAATTAAACTATGCTAAATAAATCACGTTTCCATGCTTGCTGTTCAGAATACAAAGACAGTTAATGTTTTTGAATTTCTAATATTTTCCTGAAGTAAAGATTCATAGAAATAGAGATAAAATTCATACCTTAAAAAGTTAAGCACAATTAATAAAAAGCTAAAAGTATTAACTCTAAAACGTACTGCATTTTTGCGTAACTATACTGCGATTTTAATGCAGACACAGCTTACAGCTATTCATAAAGTGCAAACACCTATGACCTAATAGTAAGTACATATTTGTATAGATTACAATAATGTATGTGTATGTGCAATTGTGCACTGATTACTTAAATCTAGTTCTTGTGAAAAGATAATTAATTTTCGCACGGGAATACCGTAATTTAATAGAAATGAGTTGATATTTTGGACAATGCTACCGCAATTAACGAGGGTAACGGTCCGTATCGTACAAAAGGTATTCAAACAATTAGACTTAACTCGTTAATTTAATAAATGTTTGGGATAACATGCACACTATATACCTACATACCGTAATTAATATTCGGTTGAACGCTTCTTATCCGAAGATAATCCTGCAGATTGCGGACCGCAGCTTGTTCTATATCAGAATCCGACATTACGCTGGAACTTCTTCGAAAATTTAAACACAAATTAAATAATGAATATTATTTATTCATGCTTATTTATATTTGTCAATAACCACAAGCGGGGGAGGTAGAGGTGCATTCAACTATATCAGAAATAGTGTATAATTTATGTATAACATGTGGCCCGCGTTGGTGACAGCGTAATGCCGGGATAAATTATAGTTATGATAGTTTTCTGCACTGCGATTTACGGTAAGAAGATAGATACATATATCAAATTTAATCCATACGTTCAGCGGTGTGACGAAGATACAATTAAAAAAAAATATCCGATAGAGCTGAAAACTTGTTAACAAAATTGTTAAAACCTTAGTATCAATAATTGTCTTATTTAACAAAAGAAGCTATTAATCTAATGCAGTTCGTTCATTACAATTATTTATTGTTGATTAACTCTCCCAATTCAAATGGGTAGATAGATAAATCAATTACTTAAATATTTGTAGCATGTTTCAATAACTAATTATAAATTTCAACACTGATAAATAAGTCAGGATGGCCGAGCGGTCTAAGGCGCTGCGTTCAGGTCGCAGTCCACTTCTGTGGGCGTGGGTTCGAATCCCACTTCTGACAAATGCTTTTTTATTATTATAAATTACATATTTTATAATCTCAATTACTAACTATTTACAGCATATTTTTGTATGTTCATTATAATTTTCTTTCTTTTAACTACTAAGTTTTACTTAAAGTATTTACTGGGTCACAGTGATTTGTTACTCATGTTTTAGGTAAACTAATTAAATAAAATTTAGGTTTCAATGTTACACGAGCATTTTGTAATTATTTTTTTAATCGTACTACATACCATTAAAATGGGGTTACTATCGTGTCTCGAAAAAAAGGAACCCTAATTTGAACTATTACTTAATTTGCTGTCACAGATAAATTTATTATAAAAAAATTGGTTGTCTGTAAAGTCGGTTTACTGACGATAGTTGAACGTGATAACGACCGATTGTGCTTCTTTGTCGCTCGTTCCGCGCTCTCGCTTGCACTTCAAGCCTTACATGGAACGCCTCAGAGCGAGGTAACGCCGCATGAGTCATGCGTGCAGCCGGCTCTATCGAATTATAAGACGTTGTCACGTCAAAATAAACTTATCACATTGGTGAAATAAAATGGCCCATAACGTAACATAATATTGGGTGATAGCCAATGTTACCACGTCTCCAATAGCTATTTATGCAGTCCATATTTCGCTATCAATATACTATAATTGACATGTAACATCTGGTTTACATAGAGGTATATTATAATAGAAATGTCCAGTTGATATTTTATTACCTAAATCAAGATTCTGAATTTGAACAAAAAAATATTTCACCAGTAATAGAGAAGTGCTGTGCTAATTTTAATTTGTACGATTAAAATAAAGTTTTGATTGGAGACTTAATAAAAGGGTGTTTACGTACTTACATGCGCAGCCATTTATTGGTTGAACGAAAAGCTTTCATTAAGTTCTGCAAAAAATCTTTATTCATACAAATGGATAATTCTTGTTTTATTTTTTGGAGAAAATGATTTCTAATACATTACATCATACATATTATTTGGTGCTACGTAGTTGATGAATTATGTAATCTTCGATAGAAAATATCTTTATTGAACATTTATTAACTCTAATATTCTATTACCTACAGTAAATATCTTCCAAACATTTTTTTTCTAATTTTTAATCACCTTTAAGAATTAAAAAAATAAATTAGAAAAATAATCATGTTGCTAGTTATATAAAAAACCGACAAAATGTATATTTCAATAAATTAATATACAGTGCCAAACAACTTCGACCTCCCTAGCCTTTTTTGATATAACAGAACCGCAGATGCATTGTCTATTATCGGGACATTGATAAACTGTTTCCCTACAAAACGAAACCGCAATGGTGCCGATGATTTATCACTCACTATCTTTCTATAATAATATTACGTACTAGCTGTGCCCCGCGGTTTTACCCGCAATGCTACCCGCTCCTGTTGGTCTTAGCGTGATGATATATATAGCCTATAGCCTTCCTTATTAAATGGGCTATCTAACGCCGAAAGAATGTTTCAATTCGGACTAGTAGGTAGTTCATGAGATTAGCGCATTCAAACAAACAAACTCTTTAGCAATAGGAATAGAAATGCACTAGGAATATTGAAGTGTTTGCCGGTATGCAGGATGAATAGGCTGGGGCGATTGGGCCGGGAATCGAGACTCCCCAAAGACTGCAGTATTACAAAATATGTACTGCGTTTGTATAGAATCACAGTCTGATTCATAAAATCGTAGAAAGTCAATAGATACTTAATTTTTGTGTAAATGTGAAAACTTGACGATACATTTAATACTTCTCGGTATCTTGTAGAGTTTTTACTTTTATGAAATAGCTCTACATGTGTAATTTTGAATTCTAAATTGATTCATGTTTAATAATGTTTGCGTATATGTCGCAGGCAAATTTTAATATTTCGCCGCGTTTACAAACGGCGTCTGTCACTTTACAAACGGTCGGCATTTTGTAATATGCTGAAAATTCGTAATCAGAAATTTTTGGTTTGGATAAGGGGGTGGGTTAGGTTAGCTTCTTGTTTTTAAAACCACCTATTTTTGTGTAGTTTTAAATTCGTAATCAGAAATTTTTGGTTTGGATAACCCACCCCCTTATCCAAACCAAAATTTTCTGATTACGAATTTTCGGCATATTACAAAATGCCGACCGTTTGTAAACGGCGAAATATTACAATTTACCTGCGACATATATAATTGAAACTAGTTGACAAGAATACAAATACATTTGTCAGCATTTATCCAAATTATTTCAGCAATGCGGATCGTATCTAAGCTTAACCTCTATACTTCTATAGTAATTATACAAGCTTGCATATAATGTAGAGTCATTTTCTTTCAAGCGCGCCGTCTACAGCAAACATACTGAAACTTCATTCTTCAGGACACGGTTATTAGAGGTTGTTGCTAGGATTTCTCCAAAGATGGCGCTTTTACTGAACAAAAATTTATTTAAGGGACAGGCAAATGAAAAACGAATACTTTTCATAGAGATGGCGCTTTGCCTTTACTTCGTCATGTTTACGAAAATGTAATATATTAATTAATAATATGTGCCTAATAATAATGCCTTAATGCATTATTTAGTTGTTTTGTATAAGAATATCATAATTTACTTGTACTACTACAAACAATAGGAAAACATGAAACCGCCTGTGAAATGAAGTTTTTTTTTAGATTTACTGAAAACATTTATTTTCTTACGTAACGTTAACAACAGCCCAAGAACAAAAAAATAATTTATTGTATTTCGATCTGTTGGAAAATGTGGAAATATAATATTGAAGTTTAGCGTATTTCGGTTGGTCATCCCTAATTTCCAAAGCAAATATACAGTTAATTCGCTACCATTTTTTAAACATCTTTTGTATGCGTCACTTATCGTAATATCATATTTGTAATGAAAAATAATGATAGCTCTAAGTATATGCTTCTGTACACATATTTCGTTCAATATGTTTAGGTCACATGTTTTGTAAAACATTTGCAAGTTGCTCATAAAAATTTCTTCGAGGAGCTTCCAATCACTTAATGTCCGAGCCGATAAAGGGGAACTTAAGATCATGTTATAAAATAGTAAAACATAATCCCACTGGAAACTTATTTATTACCAAGTACATCAACTAAAAAATATTTAGTGAAAGTGAAACAAAGTCGGGACCTGTATTTAAATAGAACAAGGATTATTGGATAAACGCCAGTCTTTATTCTTAATGCAAAAACCAGATGGAAATATTACTTGGTATTATTGTTTTAGTACTTTCGCGGAGAACAACAAACATTAGGTATAAGTGCTTAAAAGCTGGTCTTTTTGCTATATTTGTGACGGTCAGAAGATTTCAAAGTTGTTCATAATATTATATATGACTTTCTAGGTTTGAGAATAAAAGTTGGTCGTGGCTTAGAAAGGTTTCAGCTTTCTTCTATTCTTAATACGCGATGGAAATGCCCGGTTATCACATCAATAATTCTCTGTCGATATATTCCTATCGGGCTATCATATCTCTATTTCCTTCTGTGAATTGTCATTTATCTTCCTGTTAAATTTTAGTCTTTTTCGATTTCAAAAGATCAGTTCAGAAGCTTTCCTAAATCAAGAAATGGCATTTATATGTGTTATGAAACGTGCGTCACACGGAATGAAGGGAATATTTTAATAGATATTAGGAAAAATACGATGAATAGAAAGGAAAAAAATAGAATAAAATAAAACAAGACTGAATAGAGAAGCTTTTTATAGTTCTTTTTAGCACGATCTAAGAATTAACATAAAAATTATTACATAAAAGTTTATAATAAAAAAACATTTCATAATCATTTTTTTTTAACTTTTTTGTTGTCATTCTATTATGTGCTCTTAAAAATATTCAATGTCTTTTCATTTATTCAATATAATTAAAGACATTCCAGTCGTCCAGCGAAGGTCAAGCCAAGTACAATGAAACATGCCTCGTAGAGACATGTCCTTCGCGTAGATGCTTAGGTAAGTGTGCTACGATGGCGGACAGATGGACAGCAATTTAATAATTAGGTACGTATGGGCATTCATAAAAATGTTAGTATATGTATTTAAATGATTGTTATAGTAGTATATAAATAATTTTCTAATGAACGGCTGGCTTATCTCTCTACGAAGTTATCTACTCTTTGCAAAAAATACAAAATTACGGTCAATTGTTAAAATTATGAAAATATTCACCATTCTCCGTCGAAGTTGGTCAAAACCTTTTAAATTGTGAAATAAAACTGCTCCTACATTAAAAAGAAACGACCGTAAATTGTGCTTCGTTGGGTCAATATGAGAGTTTTATAGTCCAAGACAATACAAGACTTTATATTGTATGTGTTTCCTGAAAGTGAGAAATGATGTTTGTTTTGGATTAAGTCCCCCGACATAAATCTATACTAATATTATAAAGCTGAAGAGTTTGTTTGTTTGTTTGAACGCGCTAATCTCGGGAACTACTGGTCCGATTTGAAAAATTCTTTCGGTGTTAGCTGATAGCTCATTTATCGAGGAAGGCTATAGGCTATATATACGATCACGCTACGACCAACAGGAGAGGAGCCACGGGGGTGAAACCGCGCGGAGCGGCTAGTAAATAATAAAATGCTTCAAAATAGTAGGTATCTGTATTGCAAAGCTGTACTACTGAGTTCTACCACGTACTTTCTTAAATTTTAAATAAGTAATAAATTTAATTGAATAAATTGATACTTATCATTTTAATTAATAATGTTAAAACACATCACACCATCATCACGAAGCAATAGATCCTAGATACATTTAAATAACATTGTTTCGATAAAGGATTTAACCACAATTGATTAAAGGTAAACAACGATTTAGATATCAATTAGGCGCCAAACTCATTGATCTACGATTCAAGTTAAACCCTGACCTCTTTACCACGTTTATCACGATCGAAATCATCGATATACACCATGAGTGACCAGCAGTATTCGACCACCGGCACCGTGAAAACGCTTCAGCAGACTTCAGTCGGCAAACGATCGCGACACGCAAACGTCTTTCGCGTATCAATAAAAAGTTCCGAAACATTGTTTATCTGTGGTTACATTTTTTATCTATCGAATTCGAATTGAAAAGCGCGCGATTTTAGTGAAACAATGACTTGACTGAAAATAATTTGTTTTTTTTTTAATAATGCAATAAAATATGGAAAGTGTAAAGTGAGTTATTATGGTGAGATTTACGTGGATAAGGAGAAAAGTTTATCAATAATACTTAAAGAAAATAAATTAGTAATTGCTAATTTAGCGATTTTTTTAAAGTAATAAGTATCTTATTATGTTTAAATTTTTTCAACCTTCTATGGTAAACATTTATTAATAATTAATTGATTATTATTTTATCGTTATAAAAGGTAAATACCCATTATATGATTCTTATAATAGTGTGGTGAACGTAAGCTTTTATAGGGTTAATAATAAATGAGTAGTATAACCTTAATAAAGATAATTATGTGGATAATTATAACGATTCTGAATTTCTAATAAAACCTTGAGTTTGAGATATAATATTTTATACGAGCTATAATAAAAGCATTGATAAAACTTCTTTCTATTCATAGGAATGTGGGTTAAATACCTTTTAAACTTGAATATGAAACAAGCACATTATGAAATTTCCCCTTCTCAAGAGTGAAGATAAAACCAAGCCATGTGAGAGTTAAACTCGCACGCATTGTATTCTGTATATTTTTAGGGTCCCTTAGCTAAACGGTTAATACTGGAAATGTATACATGTAAAAACTAAATCTCCAATGATAATTTGGTTAGATATAAATATTTGAAATAATTTAAATAATATTATTTGATCTAAGTAAATATTCTATGGATATAATTAACCTATTTTTCTTGCTGAAATATTTTAAATACTTTCCTAAAAATCTGTGTCCTGAATAAAAAGCTCATTATTGTAACACGCTTTACCTTGATGATTTGAAAAAGGGGTTTAGAAACGAGTCGAAAATACGATAACTTCAGTTTGTTGTCTTCTAAGATTTTTAAAACGTCACGTTTATATGAATAGATTTAAAACTTTTACTACGAGAATATTTTGAGCGTGACCGCGGACACTTGCGTACATCAAAAACAAATTGAATAAGAAACACAATGTGATATTCGTCAGCTGATTTATTTACCACTAAAGCGGCCAAGTGGCGTTTATTCCTGGATAAAATATATTTCGAATATATTCAAACGGTCACTGACAAGCTTTTGGCTCCAATTTGCCTCCATTTAACTTCGTAAAAATAGAACTATTTATAATAAAAGCTGGGCGATATCGATGTCAGGTGCAGATTCATTACGATAAGAAACCATTGGGTTACAATACTTTAAGAATGAACAATTATATTGGAAAAGGCAATATGATATATAGGGTTAGACATGTATTTTTCATAGTTGAGATTTACTAACAAATATTTGCATGATATGAACGCATTGAAACACTCATCAACTTTTCCATTTCCTTTCATAGAGCTGTATGAGACTTGGTCAAAGGTGAAAGATACAGAGCTTTATTCAGTTATTATTTTGTACAATATTATCATTAAATATATGATCATAATTTATATTACTATGTCACGAAAAGTATATTTTATTTCGTAGAATTACTAATATAATGATAGAAATATTACATTGCTTTTCTTACACTAGTTAATTGTTACATTATGGAATTGAGGTACAACACGGCTAACCTTTTGTGGGCGGTTAGATGCTAAATCGAGTATGAAATATGAAAAAAAGGTCATTTGTATTGACTCAGTCGATTTTCATATACAGAAATTGACTATTACATCGGAACAATGAATTTTTTTTATTCAGCAATAGCAAATCGATGGAACAATATAATATAATGTTTACTACAGCTTACCTGATTGCTACGACAAATAGATAATAATATTCGTAGCTAAGCTTTATATGTCATAATTGATACGAGTTTTATTGGCTATAAGTAATTGATGTAAAATAATTTTCCAATGTAAGCTTATTTTAGAAATCGCTTTACAAAATTTACTCTATTTTATAGAGTTGACAGACCAAATAAATCTCGTAGTTGTTGTTTTCAATCTACCGCTGTGTAAACAGTTTGTGATTTATTGATGAAAAACATATACAATTGTGAAGAAAAATTTTCTCATTCCAAATGCTCTGGAGGCAGTTAAATTGTTTCTTTATACAAAATTACGAAAACAAGAAAATATCTTTATTTAAATTTATTATTATGTAGACGTAACGTAGACGTAGATTCTACCTATATAATACACTAGATTTCCGCCCGCGGCTTCGCCCGCGTTTTCAAAGGAAAACCCGCATAGTTCCCGTTCCCGTGGGATTTCCGGGATAAAACCTATCATATGTGTTATTCTGATGTATAAGCTATATTGTGGTAATCATTCAAATCCATTCAGTAGTTTTTACGTGAAAGAGTAACAAACATCCATACAAACTTTCGCCATTATAATATATACATATTTGATATTAGATATAATGAGTAATTGTTTCCAAACCAATATTAGAATGAAATTATTGTCTGTGTCCTATTGCTATTTTATTTGTCTTGTCTGCAATGAAAATGAATAACATACCACAGTTTTTATATAGTTTAAACAGTATTGACCGTAGACACATCAATTTCTAAGCTTGTTAACTAGTGTTAAACTAAAAAAGCTACATGAGCCCTTCATAATTTATTCATGGTTGTGTATCGTCTATTTGCAGTTAACATGATGTAAAACTTGTAACAGTTCAGAATACCAAGGAAGGAATTCACAGCAAGCGTTCGCACGTGACTTGCAATCCAAAATTTACCATTAGCTATATTAAACAGTTTGTTGTAGAAGATTATGCACTTTATGAACATTTTATTACTTTGTATGTATTTAAATTTAGTTTATTGAAGATTATTATTCTATGAATATAAAGCTTGTGTGTCGAAGAGGCCAGTCCATTTATCGAAGAAAGTTTGAATGTCATACTACGACAAATCGCAGCTGAGCAGCAATAAAAAATGGAGTGTAGCCGCAATTTTTTTTAAAAGGTAATACATAATATGTCTGGCACAAATTTTCAAGATTCTTTGATGACAAAAACAAATATGCTCACAAATTGACCTAAATCGATGTGAATCGTGAACGTTAAGCCAAAATCATTAATATTATTGATTAATGTTAAATTAACAACGATGTATCTGTATGGTGAACCAAAACGTTGAAACTTGAAAGTAAATAAACTACGCACATTTTCGACAAGGATATACCGTAACTAATTGCACATTATAATATGGAGTTTGTTTTCATAGGTGTTATGTGCTGCTCAATTTCAGATTCTTTTTAGTAATAAAAACTACTCATAAAGCTTAAAAGCTATTGCATATTTTTTTAACACATTTGAACATGTAGCAAAACGTTTTTATTTTGAGGTTATAACGTTTAAAAATATAACAATGACTTTGTTAGGTAAAAACAATAATAATATATCGTACTAATAATGTCCTGATACCATAAAATATTACAAATGTTTGATGTGAAATAAAATTAAACAATTCTGAATATCAATTCAGAATTGTTTTTGATAAGAAGGTGAAGGTCTTATGCTTGATCGTCGGCTTCGAAAAAACAAAGAGATTTACATAAAACATGATAAAACTTACTTCTAAGTCCCATTGTTTTTGATACGTCAATCAAAGTTTTTGTACTGCTTAAAGCAAGCTTAAAGAAATAAAGACTCCAAAAACCAAATAAATATACTACCTTGTACCTACCTAAGTACCTAAAAGGCTAAAATGAACGTAGGTAGGTAATACAATAATGCATAATGCATCTTCTTGAGTTGATTTAAATTAAAATAAAATAGAGCCATATCTATTACTTATTCAGAATTTAAAATCAGTCATTAGTTTTTGAGGATAACTAAACAAACAAAATAGCAAAACTTGTTACAATAATTGATCAAATTTTACAATTTACTTCATGGTTATCAAAATTCACGTTTCGTTTTCCATTTAACTTTAAGATTATTACAAACATAAAAATGTTGATTGAAAAGTTATGAAAAAAAACGTGCTTGATAAAAAATATTTTTTCGAACTTTAAGGAAACTAGGTTACACTTGAAAGTTTGCAAACCAATCAAATTTCAAACTTTTTTCAACGACAGCAAATGAAATTAATTTCACACAAATAAGTTTTATTAAATAAACTAGCGGTCTTCCCCGGCTTCGCCCGTGGTACATGACGTTTACGTTTTCCCTACATAAGAACCATCCTCGTACTTCAAGGAATATAATAAAAAAAGAATTATCGAAATCGGTTCAGCCGTTCTCGAGTTATGCGCTTACCAACACATTTTGCGATTCATTTTTATATTAAATAAATAATTGCTTGATGGAAACTTGCAAGAATTTTACTATTATTTTCAGCCTTCTAGAGAGACGTATTAAAAGATACAGAATAATATGTTTGTAGGCACATAATATGTATTTTTACATCTTATTACAACCAAAACAAGTACATAATATATGAGCATATAGTTTTGTAGATTACAAGTCACTACATAGCAATAATGTTGAACAATATACCTACTTGGTCCTTGGGCGAAATGTCCTAAAAAGCGTCGAATTTCCGATGTAACTTTGTGACCATGGCCCGTGCCTTGCGATAATAGACGTCCTTGGGATTGCAATGGTGTTAAAGTGGGCCACAACCGTAGCCCTTCGCAATCTTACGAATAAAACATTGTATTGTGTTAAACAGCCGTACAAATTTACAGAGTAAGAAATAAAACTATTATGGCAAATATGACTAACTAATTTCATTTAGGTAGAATTTTGTAGTGATCTGAAAGAGCAAAGGAAAATTTAAAACGATTCTACGAGCGTTTTTATCCTTTCATGCATGCGAATATTTTAATAAACATTTGTGCGTGGAATAGGTTCCACACGATTACTTTAATCACATAGCTTATCTAAATAGGGTTGGTCAAAATTAATGAACGCAATCCGGAAATCCGCTCGTGCCAAGCCCATTTGGATGCGCATAAAAATGTAGTTATTGTAGTTTTGTTTTTACTACCGCTACCTACCCGTAATGTTGAAAAATATGTTGACATTTACCAGCACCCTATTTTATTATTAAGTTATATAGATCGATACAGTGTATACTGTAGTTATATTTCATTTACATCGTATACATTTTTGATGGCAAAGGAATAAATTTTACAGACAAAAAGAACCAATTTATTTTCTCCCTGAAAATATCGCTTTTATAGCATTTTCTAAATTATACATAATAAATATTTTAAGGCGATTAATGCTGAACGTAAAATCGAATGATTACTTCAATTCCACGTTATCGCACCTGAATACGTGATTCGTAGACTTTACGCACAAATTACAGGTATTTTGAGCGCTATATCTGGCAATATTCCAAATGATGTCAAGAAATTCAGTGAGAAAAATTAAAGAAATGTCGCCATGGACGTCTTACAAATTATATGCTAATGCAGAAACATTACCGTTGCCATTACGGTACCTTCATTGTATACATTTGTATTCATTCTATACAACACCGGATTCTATGCAATTATTATAGTATTAAACATTGTATGAATATATTACTTTAATTAATTGGTATTTTTTTTGAATCATGCAATCTCGAAACTAAAAAATAAATGGAAATTTAAAGTGGCTAAAAATGCCTCAACAGCACTTTATACGCTTACTCAGAAGTAGGTAATTAATAAGACATCTAGAGATAAACAAATTACTTTGTTACTACAAGATGTCACATTAGATAGAAATCAAAACGTGGCCTTGGAATCTTTCTGTTTTTTCGTAATAATATATAGTTAACTAACTCTACAAAACAAAAATACTTTTATCAACAGTGCCATGAATAATTTCCTAATTATACATTTGGTGAACGTATCTGTTACGTACGTACGTTTGTGAGCGAATGGCTTGAAACTTTGATGAAGTCAACACGGTTTAGTACCGCAAACTCTACGAGAATTATGATACATTCTTATATAACATTAATTTCAAGTCGAAGAGACTGTCAGCAAGACCGTCGTCAAGATTACCTCGGTATGACACTTCAATTATACCTAGCTGAATTTATAGACTGATAAACAGCAATAGATAGAGTACATCCTGTATTTTATATACGAATATGTTGACAGAGCGAAGCCTGCTGGATTTTTCCACATTACCTTTCCAATTTAACTTTGCCTTGTTATTTACGATCAACCAGTAAGAACCAATGTGTAGTTGATATTCCAGAATAAGATCTTACACTCGTAAAATTCCAACTTCTCCTTGGCAGTAGGTACGAGTACCAATCCTTTATAATAATCATCATGGTCACACTCACATGGTCAGAGACATTTAAATATAATAATAGTTGTAAAATGGCTTTTGCGTGCAAATACATAATAATGGTTTTCAACACATATCATCTAACATGAATACTCGTATATCAGTTTTGATATGTTCTCATGCATTTGGAAGCTTTCCAAAACCTGACGTGTGGACCATCTGATGACAATTTGTGTCGCTTCACAGAAATCGTTTACGTTAATATCTTACTTTACATTTGACAGTTTTTGGCTATATTGAGCTACGTTTTTCTAGTTTTATAAAAATCATGTTTTGCAGTTTCGAATGTCTATAAATATTTATAATATTATTTATTTTATCGGCGCCATAGTGACAGTTTACTGTCGCGTTCCGTACGGTGAGTGAGGGGTCCGGAGGCCCACATCCCCTCCCATCCCCAACCCATCCTCTCCTTCCCTATCCTCATTCCCTCCCATCCTCGCCCCTTCTACCTAACTCCTTCCAAATCCCTTTGAGGATAGCAACACATCCACTTCCCAGTGGAGTGGATGCTTATGGGCGGCGTGTATCGCTTAACACCAGGTGACGCGTCTGCTCGTTTGCTATCCTATAGCATAAAAAATATATATATATTAATTGTAGTTATTATTAATTGTGCCGCAATATTTTAAAATATTGCGGCACAATTATTATTACAATATCTCTTTTGGATAATGTATTTTCATGATAATATATCATTAAAGATGTAAATGAGTCAATATCGCGAGGGATCATAATATTTACATACCTACCAACCTTATTAAACATACGTCCTTCCTTATTACTATAATATATTATAGATACCTTAAATAAATCTACATTTTAACTAGGTAAAATTATTAATGAGTATTTAAGCAGTGACTGTGTTTTAATGAGTATTTATACAGGACTTCTTTCATCTCCCCAACTAATGAGGTCATTTTATAATGAGAAAGCATTTTCTTACCTTTTAAAAAATCATTTTGCAATGTTATTTAACGCCTTAGTTTGAGTGTTGAAATCTAAAATGTGATATAACTCCTACATAATCAAATCTCTTCTCCATGGATAAGATACAAGACAGTTTGCTAATGCAGACATAAGGTTTCATAACTTACATGTTTATTCAAACGTAAACAATGGACCTA
This sequence comes from Colias eurytheme, assembly GCA_907164685.1. NCBI lineage: Eukaryota > Metazoa > Arthropoda > Insecta > Lepidoptera > Pieridae > Colias > Colias eurytheme. Next base: position 6,185 of record CAJQZN010036644.1, on the reverse strand, counting down.
TGTTGGACTCTAGCCAATTCCATCGGCGTACAGTACACTATGAATATATTATGGTTACAATTACAATAACAAAAGTCCTTGTTATTTCATAGAGACAAATCAATGTAAGTGCTCAAGATATATGGTTTACCATATTATATATACAGTTTTAACTGTAACAAAATATATCAAACAATGACGCCTACAGACCGTTAAGTCTACGCTGCTACGAAAACTCGTAGAAGTAAATATTTTATTAAATTTAATAAAATATTTCTATAAATTTAGTATTGATATATTACAAAAACAACATAAATTTAATAGGAATGAAAATTTCTAAAAATAATATGTGATTTGATAAAAAATATAGGAAATATAATAAACTAAACCTTGTCTCACGGCATGAAAATGTTGGTAGATACTTTTTAAAGCGTAAACACAAAACTTTTGACGTAATTTTCGCACAAAATGAATGTTAGATTAAAGATAATTTGTAATACTGTGCAAAAATCGATAAAGAAAGAAAATACGGCACAAACTCGAGTCGTTGACCATATACATATGTATGGTAGGCAACGACGTGGTAGAGCTAGTTAAGTTAGAAACAAAATGTAGTCTGCAAAATATTGCAAGATAACAATTATATGGAATAAATTATTTTTAGGCTGCAGTAGTTATAATATTTAATAAATGGATCTACCATTTAAAATAAATAATAACTTCGATATATAATAATATTCAAATTTTTATTAAATAAACAAACAACGAATGGGAGCATAGTATGAAATACGGAATACATTTGTAAGCACGTTTTAATTTATCATCTCGCGGGTAGAAGGCATTATCAGCGTTATCAGTTTCCAGTAAATTTACGCGGGCGCCTTCGATCTCATGTATCTGACTCAGCTAGCTGTCTACTTAATACTATCGTAAGATTTATATGTGTTAACTCAACCATCTTCTCAAATAAGACATTTTTTATTTTTGTCATTCAAATTTGGTATTGCTGCCAATTTGTAGAGTTGTCGATGGTGGCAGTGATGTATTTTAAACTTAATTATTACAAGACTTTGGTTTGTATAAAATGAAAAATAACGAAAAATGTGGTAATTTAAAAGTTCAACATATAATTCAATTCAAATGATTAAAAATTGATATGATTTGCGTTACATAAGGAGTTACAATCTATAATCAATAAAGTCACTGAAATATATTCATACCCTGCTAACTGACAGTTTGATATGGGTATTAGTAAATTGACGTAACATCTGCCAGTCCTACACGTATAGTGCGTTTCACGAGAGAGTTCCCCTGCCGTTATATTGGCATACCTGACTGTCAAAAACGTCAAAGAGCTAAGAAGCGTTACAGAGTTGTAGAGGTTTTCCGAAATTTATAAATGTTTTAGAGATTGGCATCATGCCGCATACGCTTAGAAGTGGTGAAAGAGAAATGGCTCTGTAACGCTTCTAAGCTCTTTGACGTTTTTGACAGTCAGGTATGCCAACATAACGGCAGGGGAATTCTCTCGTGAAACGCACTATACACGTGTTGACATTATCAACACATAATATAATTTATTACTATACTGTCAAGGTCCATACCCAGAACTATAAAAGGTTAACAGGGAAGTTGGGAATATAAGCCGAAAACTTTTAACAGGGAAGTTCGGAAAATGTACAGGTCAAGTGTCTGTCTTAAAACACGTGGTGAACGTGTATTAAATAATAATTTAATATTTAAGCATATTTAACTGGAAAACACTGGTTTTTCTGCGAGTTTTATTTTACACATTTTTTTAACATAACTATTATTAACTATGCGAGATTATGACGTTTATAAGTCAAATAAAGACTGACTTTAATTAAAATTTTACATCACAAATCAGAGTTGAACTTTTCAATGTTGAGAAATCTACGGAGACAATTGGCCTTTTATCTCCATTAATTCAAACTGCCTTTGTGACCTGTGTCACGTAGGTCTGTACCTAAATGATGTCGTCGACAATAGCTTCTAATTTAATTACCTAATATTTTAATTTATGTCTCATTTTACCGCTTATTATCTACCTGTGCTTTAATTAAATAACTTCTTATAGGTAATTACGAAAATATCAAATGAAAATCTAAAATATAATTAAAGTACTGAATGAACAGTAAATACCATTACAACAGATGTGACTTTTCGTAGTATCCCAAACCCAAACCACACTTGACTAATGACAGTTACACATGCCACTCGTATATTAAATACATAAAGCTACTTCTACACAGTCTACTTACTGCTGCTCTACATAATCCTTATTTATAATGATAACTAGCGGCCCCGGCTTCGCCCGTGGTACATATTTACGTTTTCTCTACATAAAAACCATCCTCGTACTTTAAGGAATATAATAAAAAAAGGATTATCGAAATCGGTTCAGCCGTTAACACGTGAGGCCGTGACAATGCGAAACGGGTTTCATTTTATATAATGTTAATAAATTTTTAATTTTTACGACGACATTAATATTATTGTAAAATTTTTATGTCATTTTCCCATAAAATATCTTAATTGTGGCAATAATTATTACTTTCTAAATGTTATAATTAATGATAATCGCTACCCATAAACTGTTACAATCACAGCCTTATCAGTACCGTGTTGGAAATTCTAGTAAAGCTTGATGGTTATCTAAACATGTAATAATATATGTGAAAGCTTACCAAGGCTGCATCGCTTAGAATCAGTTAACATTTCAATTTATAATGCTCTTTTGCATTTTGGTTAAACTAAATGTGTATACATACATATATGTATTTTTAGTTGATAAAGATACCTGTGTATAATAGGTGATAATGCCTACCTCAAATAAATTTCTTATACCTACAGAATAGGTAGAAAACATAGTACATACAGCTAACAAGACTATTTTTGCAAACGAAATACATTTATTCATAAAAAATATAAAGGCAGGTGAGTTATATTAAAAGAAGGACAAATGTCTTCATAAGTAGATACTAGTAGAGGTATTAATGTAGTACTGAATACTGATTATGTTTCTGATCTCGTACCAAATATATCTGTTGCTAATTTCACAATAAATGTCCGACGTTTTGTTGTAAATCGAGCATTTTATGAGCTTTCGAGTTAGTTACTCACGGGCGTAAATCAAACGCCCAAGCGATAATAGTTTCACTATATTTAGGTACCAGAAAATTCTTTATTACTAGAGGTACTTAATATGTAATTAGAAACTGAACATTGAATAAGAAACCTGAAACAGACATATTTTCTTGTCTCTTCTTTCCAAGTTCTTCGATAGATTAAGATAAGTAAGATAAGTAAGATCGTTAAGATTTGATTATATATATGTATAAAAAACCGGCGTATCAAATAATATGCGACTTTAAAATGTAGAGCATGTCCCTTTTAAGATCTCATTTATATAAATACTAGCGACCCGCCCCGGCTTCGCACGGGTGCAGTGCTGATACTAAATTCACTACAGAAAAACTTTTAACGTTGTAGGTATATAAAAACATAGCGGCCCGGCCGGCCGGTATCGCCGCAAACGGTACGCCCCGCAATTTTTAAATCTGTAATATCTTCGAAAATATTCACTTAAATCATACGGTTTAAAGGGCCATATAGATCTATATTAAATGAACAATGTATTCAAGGTATTTAATTGGTTAAGGATTAATGCTGTATTGGTTAAAATCGCTTCGAAAATTAGCCATTATTTGTCGTAAAAAGTAAATGACAAAAAAAAGTTATTGTGGGTTATCCATAAGAGATAGACATATGCCATCGCGGACTTTTCTGTAGACCTTTTCAATGTGTACAATACTTAGTACATTATTTTGATAAAAGTCGTAGGGTTCAGCCTGCGTTTGCAATGTAAGCGGATAAAATGTAATTATTTACGACATCACATTAGAAACCTCAAAAATAACAGTACTTCTCCACTATTTAATGGATGTTATTATACATATAAACCTTCCTCTCGAATCACTCTATCTATTAAAAAAAACCGCATCAAAATCCGTTGCGTAGTTTCAAAGATTTAAGCGTACAAAGGGACATAGGGACATAGGGAAATAGGGACAGAGAATGCGACTTTGTTTTATACTATGTAGTGATTGTATTTGCGACGAAAAATAACACTTTCGTTTCGATTTCTTTCGTTTTCGGCAATAACAACAATTTAGAAGCTACAAAAGAACCAACTCAAATAAAATAGAACGCTCAAGTTTGTGTCTTATATCAGTTAGTGAAGCGGTCTGTGGAAACTTTAGTACCCACTTCTTGTAAAGCTTTTATGTTTATTGAATCTCAAATGTTTTCAGCTAAACATTTCGGAATAACTCTATTATATGCCATTAAGAAACAGTCTATTTCAAATATCATTTATTTCATACGAGATTTTAAAATGTAATTTAAAATGATAGTCATTATTGGGTCCGTATAAAAAAATTCTCATCTTGATGTTTCTGTAGATAATTGAAATATCTTGTATGAGTTTACTGTTTAATATAACAGATAGGAAATATCAAATATGTACAACTATAGTATTAATTACCTAAGTACATGATAGTTCACAACTTCGTCTACGTCAGTTCTATGTTTTCCCCGTCGACGATTAGTATAATCATTATAACGAAATAAAATAAATGTTAAAATAAATAAATTCTTGAAACCTTCCCATGGAACTATTTTAAGGGACAGGCAATTGACACGTGAAGTACAAAAAAAATTCTACCTCAAACAAACTCTACAATGTACAATCGATTTTAAGATTTAATATTTAATGAAATTTGCAGTGACCTTATGTGACATACCACTCCTCTTCTATAATTATCGCGTGTAGTCGTTAAGGTTATTTTTAAACAAAAAGTTTTCATGCTAGTTTACAATAATTATACAATTATTACAGCATATAAGTAACTCATATAAGAATTTATTCTATATCTATCTCGCATCCTCGATTTTGCTATTCAAACGAATATATTAATTTATATTAACAATAGAAATATTACCTAAATTAATTTAAATCTGTGATTTAAATGTTTTATATGCATGTCAATAGAGCAAAGTTTGCTGAAACTTTTTCAAAACGTCCAGTAAGTCTCACCATAAAGTTTATACTAAACCAGAAACGAATGCAACTGAACGGAACTGCGCTGAATGTAGTCGATTAATTCTTGGCTACATTAGACTAATTAACAAACCTAACGTAAATAAGTGTGAACGAGACGGTTGTGGCAAGCGTCCAAGATGAATTTGATGTTTCGGAAGAACTTCAGTACTGAAAAGACAGTTTCGGGGGGAGGGGGTGGGGGGAAGGCGAAAGGAGCTTTGGGAGCGGGCAGGAACGCGAAACGCAGGGATCGTGACCGCTTCTCATGCATGGAGGAACATCATTACAGAACACATCTGTTCTTCTCCGCGCCAAGGGCCAGTACACAGTACAACGATGGCTCAGGTAACTCTGGAAGTAAGGATCGTAGTTCCAAATTAGTGAGTACGTGTGTTCAGTGTTGGGTTCCGTAAGTTTGTTCTTGTTTATTTTCAAACACTTCCTAGGTAACATTCTTTTGAATCTTATTTTTAAAATGAACTCTCTATTCTATTACTCGATACTAGAAATATTTGAGTAAAATTTTCTATTGCTCTTTCAAGTAACTAAAACATCTTTGGTTTGGAAGACTTCGACCTTAATGGAAAACATTAATAACCTGACTGGTTCAAACTGTCTATAAATACTTGATCACATTGGCGGTTCCCGGATGGATGTTTACGCATGGTGTAATCGTGGCAGACTGACAAACGTGTTATTATCGTATGTGTATCTAACTTTTGTTTTGTTTGCCAACAACAATTTTACTTCAGTTTTGTAATATATTTCTTATGACTCACGTTAAAAATAATGAATTCCTGCAAAGTGCTAACATAATCAAATGAGGAATTGTTTCTTATATTCCCTTAATACGCTTAATTAAAAAAAATGTGCAAATAAAGCCTAAAAGAATCTAGGCTATTAATTGAGGTGTGTTTTAATGAGTCGCGCCTAAATTTGTATTTATCGTGTCGCGTTCAAATAAAACACCGTAAACACGTATTGTCGATTTACACATAGGAATGCCTAAAAACTAAATGCTAGGTCTTATAATATAGATCTTTTAGTTTTATTTTAAACCTATGAGTTATTCAATGTCTTA
>CAJQZN010036641.1:52521-67227 GCA_907164685.1 Colias eurytheme | reverse complement strand
ATTTTTTACTATTTGTTTATGGTATAAATAAACATTTAATCGATTAGCAATCGATGAACATGAAATAAAAACTTGGCAGGATTTATTTTAAATAAGTGTCCGTCACACCGGACTATACCAAATTAAGGGTTAAATAGTCAATAGTCGTATAATTAAAACTATATAGATATAGTCGTATATTTACGAAACGCTCTTAAATGTTTAGTTTTAAGTCATTGTCTTTGACCATGAAACGTTTTATTACTATGTAAATGAGTATTGGCTTAGGTTTATTTATGACATAGACCACAGATCAAGTACACAAACAGATAGCGTAAGTGCATCCGTCGAACGTGACATGTATGCGCAATATTCCAATTTCGGGCGGGTTACTAAGGCGGACAACTATAATGACAACTATTCATCCACTAAAATATTGAATCAAAAGTTACGTCTAACAGTACTATATTTGCGCTAGTTGAACTGTTCAGTACATTCAATAACTATTAGTATCTACTAATTAAATAAAAAATGTTCTTATAAATTTATTTTCTCTGCCCAAGTAAATCATTCCAAGGAGCGAGAAAGAAAGTATGCTCACATTGCGCTCTAACGATTCATTATGAATGTAGTTTTGTCTCGCTCTTTTAAAAGGCTTCTAAACAATAAGAAGACAGGCACGTATATAACGGCAGGAAAGGAATATTTAAAACAAGATCATTACGACAATCAATGTGTTAATGCCAAAATATTCTGTAGTTGGTTTATGAAATAGTTTATATTTAGTATTTACCATATTTTTTGGACCAAATGTATGTAATATGTATCCTTAGTCGGTAATATTGTTTGTTTAAGAATTTGATTGTATCAGCTCATAGCATAAGTTTCATTAAGCAATAGTTTTTTTTATTTGACTGTATAAGTATAAATATCTCTGCTATTGTAAATAAATTATGCATTGAAAGTTTTTGTTTTATTTATAATTACTATGTATTACACAATAAAAAGGTCTGAGCACATTTTCATGTAAAACAATTTTTCAAATGATAATTTTTTTAATTTTTTTCTAATGAAATACCAAATTTGATCTCCTAGGGGCTAGTACCTACTGGTAGAGCATTGAAAATTGATCAATGAATTACTTCGATGTGAAATAACCTTTGCGTAAAAATCACTAAGTTACGAAACCGACAAGAGTACAAATCCTAGGTCCCGTTAAAGAGCCAGATGGTAGTTTCAGAATTCGTAGGAACGCGGAAATTCAACACCTCGTGGCCGAGCCCAACATCATTGGCCAGACAAAGGCGCAACGCCTCCGATGGCTCGGTCACGTTTTAAGAATGGGGGATGATCGGGCCGTGAAAAAGGCATATCTGGGCATTCCAACCGGCCGACGCCCCGTTTGCCGTCCCAGATATCGATGGAGCGACGCAACAGTAGCCGATTTACGAAACTTGGAGGCCGTCAATTGGCAAGAAACTGCGCGCGATCGAGGAAAGTGGCGTAAACTCGTGTCGGAAGCCAAGACTCTGTTTGGGTCGCAGAGCTAGTTAAGTAAGTAAGTAAGTAAGTAAGAAATAACCTTTATGCGACACCTTGTCTGACAAACATCAATCGGGGCCTTACTACAAATATATTGAATGCCTGAAAATAACGAGGCGAAGCTTCTAAGAGAAAAAAGCCCCTTCCTGCATTTTGGATATGCTCCATCTATAACTACGCGAGAACACGTACTACTATACAATTTTTCAAACAAAATTTACTGAAGAACATAATAATATACAACTTGAATTTCCATTAAAGGATAAACCTTTGCCAAAAGCCATCATAAACAAGTTCAAAATATTAAACACATAAAGACATAGCAACAACCCGTGGGTTTGACCTCAGTACGATCTGGCGATACCTTGTTAACAAATTATGAATCAGTAGCATTATTGTACGAGATACGAAAAAGGAAATTTTCAATACATTATTCATACAAAATTCTTGTACTATTTGTAATACCATGTGAAACATGCAATTTTGCAAAAGAACCGCAACTACATAAATTTTAATTGACACATGTCCTATAACACGGAAACAATGGTTTTTGATTACTCGTTAGATATGTGTTGTGTTGTACTTATTTGTACAGCATCAGGTACAACCGTACAAGTAATTCCTAAGAATTGAATACATAGGAAAATACGGACGTTAAATTTTATAATAATTGAATATTCATTTTATTTGATATGAGAATAAAGATTTATGATATATTTTATATGATACCTAGGTAAGTACTTATTTTTATCTGTTAACCATAACAAATTTTATTCGTAATCTTGGAAATAATTTTTCACTGGTACCTGAAGTGATTTGTACATCTTCTGTTAAGAAGAAAGAGACAAATTGGAATATTTTCTGCTCTTCTTATAGATGTGTCTGTTTTTTTTAGCTTTTTGCAATCGCTACATCTATAGAGATAAGTAAGTAGAGTTTATTCAATGTTATAATTTAAAAAGCAACTGGGGGTCAAGGATTGAAATAAAAAATGTGGCGGCATCACCCAAAGGGCGCCAAAACACTATTTTTTACACAAGAAAAATAAATACCTAAATAACTCGGAGTGAAACACTATTTCTTGTAGTAAAACGGAAAACGGGCTACCTACGTGTCGATGATTATTATTAGATATAGGTTTATAATTTACTAGCGGTCCGCCCCGGCTTCGCCCGTGGTACATATTTCGCAATAAAAGGTAGCCTATGTTCTTTCTCAGGGTCTAAAGATTATCTGTGCCAAATTTCATCAAAATCGATCCAGTAGTTTATGCGTGAAAACCATACATACATACAAACCTTTCCTCTTTATAATATTAGTTGTATACGTAGTATACTATTATTAGTCTGTGATATTAGTATAGATATGGGGTGATGCAGATGTTAGGGAATATATTTTATCCTGCTGAGATAGTTAGGTCGTTTATATGTTTAATTGTATTTTCAATTGTTTTAATACCAAGTACTTTAATGTAAATTAGTTATTATTAGTTACTACTTACTAGGTATCGTTTGTGCACGATCTGTTAATTATTGATTCTTAGTATGTAGCTATACAATTTGATTACGCTTGTATTGCCGCTACCTCGCAAGTCATAACTTCAACAACAGTAAGCTCTATCATTACACACATAGTTTACAAATACAGTGTTTAAAAGGTTTTGTACTATAGGTAATATATCTATTATCTATAGCTTTCAGGGATTACGTACAAATTCAATGCTAAAATAATTTTTAAAATCGGTCCTATATGTAGTTCCTACGCTTACCGCGTTCAAAAAAACTCTTTGTTTTATATTTTTAGTATAGAAATATAGATAATATCATGAATATCAAGGATCTAATACTGTTATAATGATTAAAGAAATGTACTATCAAATATAAAATACAATATATGGGTTAGGTACCCCCCTATAAGACAGCCTACTAAGTACAGTAGAACTCCAATTATCCGAATTAATGGGGACCGGGACCCATTCGGATAATCAAATATTCGGATAATCGGATTTAAAAAAAAATTGCCATTGGAGAGAATAAAAGCTGCGTTTTGATATTGCACTATTTTTAAAAAACATGAAATTTTCACATGTTTTAAATATTTTTGCAATCATTTTTCTTATTTCCTCTAGTGACAACGCATCTTTATCATCATCATCCTCTCCATATTCTTGTTAGGGGAAGAATAATAGCGCACTTAGACTTTTTTTGGACAATTTTGTGTGATTCGGATAATCGGCGATTCGGATAGTCGGAGTTCGGATAATAATTGGAGTTCTACTGTATCTCAAATCGAATTGAGCATTATCCTATTTATAGGTAGGTATAGTGTTAAATGCATATGTAAATAGAGCATAGATTATTAGATATATTTATAATGCACCTGTGTAAATGCATATCTGTAGATAATTTAAAATATTTTTCTTTTTAATAATTGCTATTTTATAAAAAAAACAATTGTATGTAGTAATTTCCAGGTATGGTATGGTATTCAAATAATATTACAAAATATGTAAAATTGGGAACGATCTTCTATGACTATAATAAAATAGATATAAAATTTTATAGTCTGTTTTAATCATAGCTTTCTGCTTTTCATATAGATAATAGCAGATCTATTATGAAGAATCAAAAATTTGAAAATAATGGTATGTATTACAAAATTATCTACGAATACGAGCACCATTTTATACTTATCTAATTATATCAGTCTTTAGTACCGGGAGGGATTTTCCCCGCGTTACCTTTGTTTGATGCCTCGATCCCCTGCACACTGCCTTCAAAATATGATTCAGGCCATACAGGCTTCTACATTTTCTTTGACAAGACCTTCGGTCTTTCTACAAATTTAATTTAGATATCCTATTGTGACTCAGTTAATATACGCCTTAGTATCCGGTAAGGTAGACGCGAGCTAAATTTTATATAACAACTCGCGTATCACCGTGGCCGTGGGTCATTTTGTGAACTAGCTTTGTCGTGATGTGTTATCTCGAAATAATAAACTAATGAGTTTAAAATTGTGACTTGAAAAAATATTTTATATATCACCAATGGAGTTCAAGATACTATTTTGTAAGTGTTGTGATTTTTTTTATTTTACACAAATTATTTGCGGTTAACCATTAAGCAGTCAGGTGTTTAAGATTGTGCTGTGAAACCGCATTTAACTGTGTTTATAACGTTTGATACGAAGTACATCATAAGATTCAATTTAAATATTCTTTTACTCATATTAATAAGTTTAACCAATAGGTACTTAATTCATAGAAACTTTATGTAATTTATTTTAACATAAATCAACTATGTTCAATATCGAATACATTTTCGCAAATTATTAGGGATTTGTTCAATGATTATGTACCTATATGATTATATTTTGTAAATATTATTTGACAATTTAATTTTATTTGTTATTTTTCTCATGCGGCCATATGAATATAAGAATGGTAGAGTCTTTTGAATAATTACATAAAATTATATAAAGATCCCGCATGGTGTAACTGATATGTATGATAATAACTGCATACCATGTGCATAAATAATGCTAACAAAACCTCACTTATCGGGGTAATAAGTAATAACCTGAGTAATAACAATTACAACAATTAATTTATGTGCCCGGTGTTTATATAGAGTTATGCTCATGATCCTCGTAGCGACCTTTTTTACTTTTTTTGACGGTACCTACTTACGAACTTAGTTCCTTGTAAATATGTTTATTTATGCATGATGCATCATCAATAGGTGTATTATTTTGTTCATAAATATTATTAATATGATCATAACTAAGTACGTGCGTTATATCACTTTTCCTCAATAAATAAGTTTAAAATTAAATTTAGGCTATACTGACATGGTCGACCTTATATATTGCGAAGCCAGCGGCTTGTATATCGCCAGTCCCTTAATGACCTTTACGCAATTATAATATGTATACGTGTTAGGTAAGAAAGTATGTACGTATGGTATAAAAAAATGTACAATCATCACTTATAATAGGACATTGCTCGTTGGAATTAGATTCCATATTGATTAGGATACTTTGTTAACAGTTGTATTGACGGTGTGCCATCAAACACTATCATACCACCGACATTGGCGAAATTCGAATAACGGGTATCAGGATTATGATTATCCATTCAATCAAGATAAGGGCACGCTAGTTTTCCCGGATTCAAGTGAGGAAGATTATCCACGGTAAGCATGTGTGATGAAAAACTAACAATGAAAGGTTCCTAGGTATGTCAATGGCTAATTTTGCTGATAGACCTTTCCCAAAACACAAATCCTACAACAAATCTAATTATGCCTTACTAGAAAATTGAGACGAAGCCACTATCTTTATACTCTACTTTTTAAAACCATGTCGTTATTAGTGTTCAATGTCTAATTAATTATTTTTTATCTTTATACTTACAATGAGCAAATGCTAATAGCGAATTATACGTCGATTGTGCAAGTTGTGCCATCATAACAAGCAAATAGATTTCATAATACGCAGGTAATATCAAAGGTAAATAACTACTTGCGTATAACCACAGACTAATAATAATATACTACGTATACAAGTATAACAAAATTCCCGTACTGATTACACACAAGCTTGGGGAAGATATTGGCTTCTTATTGCTCTGTCGTGCGTAATTTTTCGTTTGACGCATCTTGTAATTGAAAGTCACGACCTTATATGGAGGATAACTTACATTAGGACAAACCTAGGTTATTTAAAAAATATATGTATTAGAGTTGGTACCTACCCAATAAGTACGACATAAATTTAATTAAGTTTATTTATAAATGTAAATAAATAGCTCTACAAATTTTAAATTTAATTTAACTGAATATTGGTTAAAGACTCCATCATTAATTCTTATTTTATAGTACCAAAGAACTCTAAAGAAACTTTCTCTACTGCTATTTATTATCCGTTGCAATTCTATCAATCTTAGCTTTTACAATACTCCTTAAACTTTGATTATTCTTGAAAAAATGTTCACCTATATTATATTTTTAGATGGAATGTCTTCCCGACGACTACTAGAAGGCCATATATAAACAATATTCAATCCTGCATATCCACATGTCCTGCCTCATCACAATACAGGCCCGTATGTGGCACTGATGGCGTCACATACCAGAATATCGATCGCTTGCGGTGTGCAATGAAATGTGGAGTCGGTAAGCGTGTATCGAACGATAAACTAATGTAACTCAATTAATAAATTAACCTAACGATGTTGGGTTTTCTGACGGCGCGTGGCATTTGACGCCGATGATTTTAATAAATTGTTATTTGCTTGAAACTTCTTTTAGATCAAATAGATTTGACTCTTTTGCTGATAATAAGTACTCACAAGAAAGATACCTACGTTCTCTGGTTATATTCAACACAAGTAGTCAATACACGCCTCCCAAACTTAGTGGCGGATTTGTTCAGACTTGTACATATAATAACTTGTTATAATTCCCCTATATGTAATTAAAAATTATCACATATATCATGTGATAACAATATATCATGTTAAATATAAAAAAAAAATTGGCATATAAATATGGTAAGGAACTTTTTAAGTATAGAGTCAAAAAGGAGTCTAACACTGAGGCCAATGATCAGCTTTGTAGAGTCATCATTTTCAGAATTATTCAGTAGGTAATAAAAATTCATATTTACATTACAGATGTGCAACTAAAATACAGGTTTGCCTGCGGTCAATTTAGTAGCACAGAAAGTCCAACAAACAATGGGAATAATTTACAGGCTTGTATGAACGAATGTCCGACAACTTCGGAATACAACCCTGTATGTGGTACGGATAATGTTACGTACAATAATATTGGCAAATTATATTGTGCTCAGCGATGCGGTTCTGGTGAGTTAAACTTTTATTTTATATTAAATACTAGCTTTCCGCCCGCGGCTTCGCCCGCGTTTTCAAAGAAAAACCCGTTCCCGTAGGATTTCCGGGATAAAACCTATCCTATGTCCTTTCTCGGGTATCAAAATATATCTATACCAAATTTCATGCAAATTGGTTCATTGGTTAAGGCGTGATTGAGTAACAGACAGACAGACAGAGTTACTTTCACATTTATAATATTAGTATGGATTAATATTAATAATACGGGAGATAAAGACATGCGAGTAATGTGTAATAGAAAACAGAGATAGGGTAAAAAGTATTAATTCCTAATTTTGTTTGCTTATATTTTGAAACCAACATAATTCATAATAATCCACACGAAATGGGGAAATATTATCTAATTATAAACGATTTCGTATTACAAAAATATATACATGGTTAGTTTCGCAAATCATTTAAATATGAGGAAAACATACCATTATTACTTAAGTACTATTATTTATTACTTTGTACATGATGTTGCGTATAATTAAATAAGTAATATAATGTACCTACATGGTATTTTCCTCTTCATACAATTTATGATCGATTTTAATAATATTTAAAATAATGAAAAATCCTTATCAGAACGACTTACACAAAGCTCATTGCAATGAGAAGGCAGATGAAGGCACGCCGCGAAAATTCAACATCTAGGTACAACTTCTTAACATCGTATGTTTCAGATGTGGATATCAAAAGAAAGTTGCCATGTCCCAAACCCACAACACAAGCTCCAACGGAACCACCCAATAATTCTGTGGAAAATGTACAAAGCTGCATAGCAACTTGTCCAGTGACATCAGAGTACAATCCTGTCTGTGGCACCAATGGCGTCACTTACAATAATGAAGGACAATTAGAATGCGCAAAGTCGTGTGGTGTCGGTAAGTTACTCTGTGCTTAGTGCTTACCTGCTTCAGCTTGCATGGTAGTTGGTACTCGTATCATAGTCTAGATACTAGCTCGTATACTTCGTTATGTATCCTACTGTAACTACAGTATTACATTATCAAATTATACTATGTTGAACTGCGTCTTAAGCATCGGATAGAAATTATCTCTAGTTAATTTCTCTAAAGTAACAACGATTAAAAGCTAGGAAGTTATGCTGCTTAGGTATAAGTCTCAAGTTAATTAGAAATGTTAATTTAAACCGGAACACATTAAAAATCCATATTGTTCTTATTTAAACTTATTTGTAGAGCTTTATGCTTTAGGTAGGTTGATATTACAGTGAAATCATAAAAGTGAAAAGTTTGAGTTTCAAACTTCGTTTTCTTGACAAGTTTCTGTGTTAACAAAGCAATTCTTTTTCTACAGACGTTTCTCTACGTGGTCGCACGGCGTGTTTCTTGTTAACAACTTCATCACCAACCGCCGGTGATGTGCCGTTCCCAGACATGACAACAAAATCAACATCATTCACCATCCCTCAAGACATTTTAAATAGCATTTTCACAAAAACCCCAGATGATGACGATAATGTGGAACCCCAAATCGATCCTAGATTTGAATCTAATTCTTCTTAAGGATTATAAACATGTTAATACTATAGTCATTATACCTATGTAATATGTATATAGGATTGTATTATAGTCAAAATAAATAATTTTAGGTATTATCAGTATTTTATTTAAAATCCAAGGAGTAGTGCAGTGCAGTTGACTTAATTTGCTACAATATTAAATTAGTTAAACACAATGTTGAGATGCCATTTAAAATTATCTAATATTATAGTCTTTTAAAATCAATTAACAAATGATAAGAAACCATAACTTCATTTCAAATTTACCTTGTCTTATATATCAATTGATACAATCATCACTAGGTTGCGACACAGCTAGTACTGTGGCGGTTGCTAATTTCAACAACATTCACCGAAAGAAAATATGTATAAATTTAGTATACTAGTGATTTTATGTGTTTGTCTTTCTATTTTTCTTAATGGAGCACTATGTTTTCGTAAGTAACATTTTCTAATAAATACTTGTTACATAAAAAAAACAATTATTATTTTACAGTACTATAAGTGAAGTCCGTTAGTGAGGGAAATGAGCTCACGTTAAATATAACATACGAAAAACTCATATGTCCCTCATTAACTATACAACAGAAAATTCAGATTCAATACAATAACCAGTTTTGTTTATCCTGTTTCAGAGGGTTTCAGAAAAGTATGTACAGATACTACACCACAATGCTTACGAGAGACGGTTCAAGCCGCTCTACCTGACTTCATTCAAGGGATCCCACAACTAGGGATTAGTTCCTTGGACCCTTTTGTTGTGAAATCCCTTAATCTTACTTTGCCTGGCGGATTAAACGTCGAATTTACAAATGGTTACGCAAAAGGTTTGAAGAATTGTATTATAGAGTCAATGACGTAAGTAACTATTAATTTGTAATTGGAAATACTCACTATAATTATTATTTTGCTAACAGCTCGTAGATGATAATTATCGATATTTATGAATGAATATTCTTCGTTATGTAGGTACTGTAACTTAACGTTATAAAGTTACGAAAAATGTTCATTACTGTTTCTTTTTGTGTTTTAGGAAGTCAGGAGATACTTATGAATTAATATATAAATGCAACTTTGTCATCAAAGGAAAATACCATTATTCAGGCGACATTCTATATTTCAATCTTCATGGAGCAGGGGATACAATCATAACTTCTAGTGAGTATTTTTGAGAATATGTATTTTTCTTGCTTTTCTTTTATCACGTTACCAACAAATAAGTTACAAGAGACATGAGATAGCTATTCCAATATATTTAAGTTACATATTAAATTTTCATTACATTTGTATTTATTTATTAACTCTTTAGTTGTTATATTTGGTTATAAATTTAAAATACTAACTACACTTTAATAAAGTCGTGAAAAATTCAATCTTCATTTTCCAGAAAACGTCGTAACTAAGTGGACATTCCAATTGGGAACTATAAACAAGGATGGAAAAGAGTATTTCCAAATGAAAAATTTTAATTCATCAATAAATTATGAAGGTCGAGTTCATTACTATATGACGAATCTAATACCAGGGAATCCCGAAATGAGTAAGTATCGAATATTATCGACCGTGACTGTTAACAAGGTGATTTGCATGTGCAGTTAAATTCGGTCCATTGAAAATTATAAAAATTGGTTTTGTTCTTGATATTTTGCCTTTCCGCTAATCCAATAAACCATATTGTAAATTGCATCTTTTTCAATATCGACCTAAACAAAAATAATGAGGTGTGAGAGAAAATAACAAATTTAAAACCTTTAAAATTAATAAAAAAATATTTACATATCATTCTGTTTGTTATTGATAATATGACGAATCATGTATTATTACTGCTCTATTTGTGCATTATTCACCTGTCACAACTCACAACGCTCTACCTTTGTTCGTCGCCGCTTATTATAACAAGCGTTGAATGTTCTAGAATGCCATTAGCTGCCCTCCAATTAATATGTACTTTATAATTAAATTTAGTTTTAGTTTAAACTTGACTATGCAACCTATTTTATTTCATTTTGATTGTTTCTAGGTCAAACTATCCTGACATACATGAATCAAAATTGGCGCAATATAGCACAGGAATTTGGCGGCCCGGTCTTTAAATACGGCGTTGAAACGATCCTTCAGAACGTTTACAAACTTTTTGACTCAGTTCCAATAGATAATATAATTCAACCTTAAAAATTATTAATATGCAATAAAATAAATCAAGATATATTGCATTTTTATTATTTTACAATAAAATTCCTGTAGGGACGTCGCGTCGTAACTAACTAAGTATGTATAACGAAAAATACAATTTAATTTAATGAAATCAACACTGTTTTAAAATTATTATAATTTCAGAACGCGTGCTATTGCTTTACATTAAGGAGAGATATTTGAAAGTTTAGACACTAATTTAAAGTCAATATTTTGAATTTACTAATTATAAGAGTCTAAAATACAAATTTAGCACATTCTAATATTTACATGTAGAAAATTACATATGTAAATAGTTTTATAGGTACCTACATTCTTTCTAAATAACCAGTTATCGACGACGCTCAAAAATATCTCGCCTTAATGTAGGTTCATATTTAGATAGATAGTACATAGATGTACGTGAACATAATTTAAATACTGAGGATGAGAAAATTCAAGCAATGTGCATAATTTGTAGTATAAAGATCAGGTATGTGGTAGTCACACTTACAAATTTAAGTAATAATTTGATGTTTATATCGTACATGCCGAAAGCAGTTATGTGAAGCGGCCAAACTTCTATCGCTTTCATAAAAGTCTTTGCTTGAATTCGCTTTACACTCGGGGTCTTATAATTTATAATAACTTCATTAACTAAAGCCTTAGTTTGGCTTCGGATCGCCAGCACTTCTTCACAAATATACGCTATAAGGACAAGCGTACATACTTCAACAGAGCCCCATAATATAATAGCCAGGATGTAAATATAAATACGACTAT
The DNA here is from genome assembly GCA_907164685.1 of Colias eurytheme. Lineage (NCBI taxonomy): Eukaryota > Metazoa > Arthropoda > Insecta > Lepidoptera > Pieridae > Colias > Colias eurytheme. Next base: position 55,324 of record CAJQZN010036641.1, on the reverse strand, counting down.
AAAAGCGTAAATAGGTGACTAACGATACTAAGATAAACACAAATGTCGATACTATAATTGCAAAAAAGTTTAAGTCGAAAACCGTGTTTATTAGTTCGCAAGATTCTCCAATCAGACAATACGCGATAGCCAATGATTTAATCTGCATATTTTTTTCTAAAACGTTTTGGCCATTATAAAAAACATTATTCCTTCTCTTCCACCTGAATGCGATTACAAGTTGACTTTGATTTATTTTTTCCAAATATTTATTTATGACTCGTTGCCTTTCCGATATTATATTTAAATAGGTATATAAGGCAAAGACTTCGACATGACGCTCAATAACTAATAGTATTAATATAATGATAAAAGTTGACCAAATTTTATTGTAAGAAAATTGAAAAATACAAAACATAAGAAATCCAATAATTATCAGAAATAATTTTAGTGTAACTTTCCATTTAAATTTGAAATAATAGTTTTGATCAATTCTCAACAATGAATCAATCTGAGCAACATTTGTTATGATGCGAATATGTTTGTCGCCAAAATGCGTATAATTGAAAATCATAGTTATGATATACTTAAGCAGCACTAATAAAGACGGTATTGCATTTTCAAAATGAGGGAATATCGGCGTGTTAAATACACCGAGAGCATAATAAATAGTAATCAAGCAAACCAACGAAACGGTGTATTTTCTCATGTTTGCTGTAGGCGCAGAGATGTTTCCTTCTTTATAACAGTAGGTATCTAAATATTCCAAAACACTTTTCCACATTTGCCAACCATTTCAAGGATTCTATGATATGACCGAGATGTGTTTCCATAGGTCCCGATATAAAATGCGAAATATATAATTAATTATTACTCAATTACTTAAAACTTTTTTAACTAAAAAAATACACCAACAAAGCGGGACGAGTAATAAATGAAAAGTGCAGGCAACGAGTGTTTTACAATCAATCGATTAAACACTTAGATTGATAAGTATTTAATGTAATGGTTTTAGAGTTCCATAAATGAATGACCTTTTTAAATATCCAACACCTAGATACTTACTATAAATTATTAATGCTGAAATATGTTTGTTCATCCTTCTTTCAAGGCAAAACATGTGGCAAAACTGAGCGATGAATTGGCGTGATTTTTAAAAGTGGAGGTAGTTGAAGGGTTGGTGATTGACATTTTCTACTTAAATCTCTTTTTAACTAGCCCATTTCCGTAAAATGAGAGTGGTGGAAGTTTGTATGCAGCATTCCCCAGTTATTTATTAGTATTTTTATTTTTGTAAAAAATATAATATTTACCACGCAATAAACATATTATCTAATTACTGATTAATTTTCCTAGTAATATAATTGTGCTGAACTAAATACTGATATCTAATATGAGATTCTTATCCAGATTCCGTATGTTTGAAATTACATAATATTAGGTATAGTCTTAATTTTTGGTTTTATAGTATTACATTCTTATAAATTCCTAATAGAAAAAAAATGATCATAAGGCGGGATTCGAACCATTGTTCTCTCGGCCACCCGTGATCCCACCTCATTGCTGAGTCACAGAAAACATAATATACGAATCTATCAGTTTAAGATCGTTGAGTCTTTAAAATTTTTCATGTTCTGACAGATCTTAGTCGTTTTATTTTTGACCAATACCTGTTACTATTTTTTTATGTTATAATCAGCAAAGGAGCTTTAGCTGTTTTTGTTTCAGCAAAGTACACCCCCATAGAAAATCGGCGTTCCAAACGATGGTGATTTTGATGCCGATTTTCTACGGGGGTGTGGTATTTTCCCTGGTGCGAGCTGGCCCAATTTGTGCCAAAGCGTGCTCGACTCGGACCACATTAAAAAAGTCACCTGATAAATAAAAATATATTTTTAACTTTAAACGTAACGATAGAAAATACCCTCACCAAAAGAAAAACTGTTTCATTTGGATTTTAAAAGATTTACTATTCAAACTGCGATAATGAGAACTGGATCAAAGAAATGGAATTTCATTTCAACTGTCAAAAATCCCAGCTGAAATGCGGACTTGCGCTCGCCGTATCGACCGCGACAATTTTAGGCATGCCACTTACTTGTCGATACTATGGATTTTAAGTTAACCGCTTATCGGGATATGCCATAGACTAAAGAAAAAGAAGACTCTTATAAGAAATTAGAAAACTCTGTATGAATTTAGTTCTTATACTTTGATGTCGTACAAAAAAATATAGTCTTTCTGTTCAAAGAGTAAAAATTAACAGTACACTCTACACATTTTTCCGTTAAAGCTCTGCTTACTCGGAAGACTATCTCTACGGAATTTATTTAGTTCTCTTTTTCCTGAATATAACAAACTTTTAAATACATAAAAGCTATGCAGCAGTTATTATGTTGGACAATTGTATAATCATATTTCTGTGATTTCCGCTATTTTACTATAGTGGGGGTGTTACTCGAAACAAAGTTCACGCGTATGGTAAAATAATCCCTTCAAAAAAGTATCGATGTTGATCGTCGCTCCCTTCAGCTTAGGGGTTGTATTAAGGCACAACGCCGCGGCTGCGGTCGCGCGACGGACGCGCGGGAGGCTGCTATTGCAGCCAACCGTCGCGTTAGACAAACACATCGATCACAACGCGACAACCATGGGTCAGACCGCTGGTGCCGAAAGTAACCCTGACAACGATGACGAGGAGCCGCGTATCCACGTCAACCCGACTGAAAGCTCATTGGTAAGTTCCGAGTTATGTCATTTAGAATTCATTCAATAATCCGCATTGCTGCTGCTTGCAGAATAATGATTTCAATAGAGTCACTAA
>CAJQZN010036641.1:3340-32521 GCA_907164685.1 Colias eurytheme | reverse complement strand
GTGGGATTTCCGGGATAAAACCTATCCTATTTCCCGGGGTAAAAAGTAGCCTATGTCCTTTCTCGGGTATCAAAATATCTCTATACCAAATTTCATGCAAATTGGTTCAGTAGTTAAGGCGTGATTGAGTAACAGACAGACAGACAGAGTTACTTTCGCATTTATAATATTATAGTATGGATTATGAAGAAAATTCTAGAGCCTTTTTTACGTTAAATAAATTATTTGCTTTACTTTGCCCTGATTGATCTCATTGTGTTTACTTTCGAGACACGTTTACTTTGATAATAAAAGTCAACTGAGATAAAATTCGCCGAAAACAATACGGAAGGATTTTCACAGTTTAAGATAAAGATTTATTACGGTAATTAATTTTACTTTTTACAAGCTAACATTATGTGTTATTGTAGATCGAACACTTTGTATCTATTTAACATTTTTTCTAGCGAATTAAAAGAGTCACCGAACATCGAGCTTAAAAAAAACGTGCTTATAATATAAATAAAATATGATTTACATTTATTTGACTATATAGTAGGTCACATATTTTTTTAAATATTTTGCATGCCCTTCATGATGAAATTAATGTTTTTACCGTGGTTTATTTCGCGTGAAATAACTTATAGTACCACATATATCTAGAAAGATGGACGTGTTGTGAAGTCAAAAACTAATTAGTTAACTCATGAAACGTATTCTACCTGTCTTCCCAGTATTAATAGCTCGAGATTTAATATGCAGCATTTTGTTTCAGACTGAAAGTGAAACGTCGTGCGAAGAGGCCGCGCGGCTGACCGCTGAAGGGGCAGATGACGATGACGAGGCTTACGACTATGGGGAGCTTCCACCCCCACCAGACGGTGGCTATGGCTGGGTGGTGGTATTCGCCTCCTTCATGTGCAACCTCGTGGTTGACGGGATTGCCTATACATTTGGCATCTTCTTGTCGGAGCTTGTGACGTTCTTTGGGGAGGGAAAGGGCACGGTTGCGTGGGTCGGCAGTCTGCTGTCTGGAGTGTATTTAGCGGCTGGTAAGTTTATTTTTAATATGAAATGTGGCATGGGAGACACGCAGCTGTATGGCCGCTGATTCGTCCTTGTTAATGTTTCAATTAATGGAACGTTGATTGTAGATTAATCTATAATAGTACTTTTAAGGTGGTCTTATGACGTTAAATACATATAGAATTGTTTAGCTAAACAAATACAATTTTACGATTAATTCAACGATCTTTTTCGAAATAAATATACAACAATGTTCCGAATTAAAAATCATCAATGTTAGTTATTAAATTGTGTCATATCATTTCATACATGAAAAACCAAATGAGTAAGATTGATTACGAATGTATTATGTATTTTGCCTATGATTTTGCCAAATGACAGATACACGATACGTTAATAACATAGATTAGGAAGGTGTTATATGGTGTAACAAATAATTATTTGTTCGTGTTACTACATTTATTTGTAACGTTGCTTACGTGTATATTATATACATTTATTAACATACATACGCTATTATGTCTAGTAATTCTAATTCTTTGCAACATAATAAGTGTTGTTGTGAATTGTGTAACTTATGTCATACAAATATTTGTTGACGTAAATGTAATAAGAAGCTGCGATGTTGTATAATTACATCAAGTAGGCACCTATAATAATACACAGGTTACTAACGTGCAATAAAATCGCTATTACTTTTGCCTTAAAAAACCTAGTTTGCGGATATAAGTGAGCCGAACTGGCAAAGCTGGTGTTTTCAGGAGTAAAAATACACGTTCACTAATTGTGTTTTAAAATACAGTGGAAATTCACTTTATCCGATATTATCGAAAAAGCTGCAGCGGCAGTTTCGGATAGGGAAATCCCGAATTTTGGATAAAACAAAGTTCTTTATTTTCACACGTGAAGTACCTCAAATTTCGTTAATATTCCGCTAACTATGATTACATAATTTGCATACACGTAGAATGCAAATGGATATGAATTATTTTCTACTGAAATAATTGTATTTATTATTTTAGTATGAGTGAAAAATGAACTGTTCTTCCAGAAAATATACGATCTAAGTATACGACATTACCCTTGCCGTAACTAATCTGTCGAATAGATTATTGGAAAAATTATGTCGGATAAAAGCGTATTTCGGGTGTTTACTTTATGCACAATAAATGCACAAATAAGAATAATACATATTATGATGTATAAATCCTTATACCTAAAGATCACGTTGAATACGTGTATGAATAGGTGTCAAAATTGGACGATTTGTTAAATCTCGTTTGAAGGTTTATTTCGCTATGCATCTGGGATTACTGCAAGTCCGCATCTCATAAAATAATCCTGCTAGCGTATTCTAATTTAACCGGGTCACGTTTTTGTAACACGTGGACGACCTACGCAGTCCTACTTTATATTCTATATCTAGATGTACTATAGATGTGTACTCTATGGTTGAGAGCAAATTAATATTAATGGTCATATAGTGATAAAATCTTAGTACAATAAATGTGCATATGTTTAAAGTTGCTACCTATATAAAGTTATCATACGCTATAAATCAAGATTTAATTACCACATAATTAATTATCTTACCGTAAAATATTATACACGGTATGAAACCTTATTTTGGCTGCCTGTTACAAAAGTGAACGAAGTATGTATTCGAATAATTGTATTAGAGATTTTTTCATGGTAAATAACCCTTTAGAGGTTAGGTTCAGCATTGCCTTAAATTTCGTGAATGATAAACATTTATTACAACAATGTCAACCACCCAGACTATTTTTATATAGGTACATACCTACCTTATATAAAATCGATAAATGTTTAAGATAACAGCGGTTAATTGTTACTATTATAAGTTCGTTTTTAAACACGTGAATTTCACTTTATCAGATATGAGATATCGATTACAATGCTATATGATTTGTTGCTAAGCGCAAAAATATATAGGTGCTTATGTAATCCGATATTTACAAGATGGCGAGTATTCTTACCGAGAAAATAATGATATATTATAAGTATATAGACAATTTGCAGCTTTAGCATACAAAAATGAAAATATTATATCGTTGGGACACCATTTGCAATCCTTAAATTTTATATTAATTAACACTAAGGTCGAAATCTGTCTAGATATCCTGTACTTATATATCTCTATTTCACTAAAATAATTAGGTAAAGGTGCAAGTCTGAAGTGGTTCTTGTATTATCAATTCCAGTAGCGTTGTCATTGACCCAAATTTATCATTGATACCAAAGTCCTTATTGCTTATCTTATTATCTAGATTACTTGGAGATCGAAATCTTAAACATTTTATTACAATCAATTCCTAATTAAATGAATCTCAATTTAATATGGACGATATATTAATTATTCGATTTAACTAGTTTAGAGTAATCAGCGCCGATAACGTATGTGCCTGTTACGAAACAGCGTAGTTATAATTAATTTATCTAGAAATGACCTATTTCGAGGTTAATAGACTTTACTCCTTGTAATACCTATAATGTGTGAGATTGGATTATTGTGCCCGCTTTATTGGCACCGTCAATCCTGGGCTTCAAAAAATAGAGATTTATATCTAATAGGAGATTTGCGCTACGTATTACATATCTATTTGTAAAACCCATAAAATTCTGTACTTAAATATATTTTTAATATTAGCAGATACATTATATTGATATTGAACAACTATTATCTTAGCGAATTGTTAACAAATTAAAGTTTAATTAATCCAGTCATCGATCGTTCTTATCAGTAAATCACGATAATGTTTTAGAATAACACAAAAAATGTAACATTTAATCAATTAAGATATCGCTACAAATATTCGATAGCAGTCGAAATTTTTTAATCTCGCTACTATTGTTTCTTTATAGGTAATTTAACAGTATTTATAAAATAAAAATAACTAAAGGTACATATTTAAATTTTAATATGTTAAGTTAGTTTACCCTGACAACTCGGTAACAAATGGACCTGTGTACTAGATTAATGACAACCCTGCGTAGAAAATTTATTTTCCTAAAAGGTTTTAATAATTTTATAACTTTATCTATCAAATACAGTAAACACACCTGTAATTGATTCCTTGAACTGAATAACGAGTATTCAAATGATACATCGATGTTAATCAACATTATTTAGGTTTTAGGACAAGGTGTATTACTTTGGTGTAAAATCCTAACTTAGCAACAGATTTCGCAAACATTGATATCTCGTACAATAAATATCCATTACAAATTACGAAAGCATTCTTTGTAATTTGTAATGGATATATGCACGCGTGTTCTCCATATACAGAAGCTATTCGAGTTTTTGTTTACATTTTATCTTGGTATGGATAGAGTAATCTTTGGAAATTGAATCTAAGCAAATTTGTTGATAGTTCTACTACTTCGATGGTTTTTTTATGACGAGCTCTACTAGTAAAAACTTTGAAAGAGTCAGAATTCTTATCAAATTCATCAATAACTATATTCTTTTACCTTCAATTTTTTTTTGTTTTAAAATATAAATTTGATAGAATAAACACAAATGTAATATTCAAATTCAACTTCAGACTACGACACTTTTAAATGATTATTATTTATTATTATTAAAACGCCAACGATCAATAATCCTTTGTTTCTTTTAAATCTAATTACACTCATTGAATAACAAATTACGATCACAAATATGGCAAATAGCCAAATTCTTTCTAGCGGTTCAATAATGAAACAATTGTTATCGGTTTTCCTCATAAATGGTATAATAGCAACATTAGCGACCGCACTCAGCAAATGTACTGTATGCGGATGTATTTAATTATGCATATCCAGCTGTGACGAGCTTCCGGTTGAATCACAATAAAGATGCATAAAAGGAGGTCACTATTTGACCTATATCCTTATAGAGGCCCACTTCCGAAACTCTTGTGAAGCCTTGGTGGTCATCAGAATCTTGGATATCATAAGCTCGAAAATTTTCCGACTTCGCCAGCAACATTTGTATTTTAAAGTGTATGGGGGATAAAATTTCATGCTACATAAGACCTGCCGTAAACCGTATATGGTTCTAGGAATTTCAGTTAGAAAAATGTCACTTGAAACATTAATTCAAATCCAACACATGCTAATTAAACGTTAAACTTTTGCACCAAAATGGGACAAAAATATTGAAATTTAGAAATGGGATGAGATATTAAAGAAAATACATTCTCAGCCCAGTTGGATTTTGTTTCAATAATTCATTTCGTTGTATTGTATTATAGTAGGTAATGCGATATCCGACTTATCGAATATAGGCGTGAAGACGATTATCGACAATCGGATCGTGTAGTCATAAGATGATGGCGCCACTGCGACGTCGTTTATGTGATGTATGTTTACCCATTCCATCTTGTACAAGGCCTTTGAAATGTTGTTTATATGTACGGCAAAGAATAATAATAGGAAAAAAAAATCGTGTCGCTACACAAATGTAGAGTCCTGTTGTTATTTGTTACTGGTTATATCAACATATAAAAACGTTAAGAGCGATTTATTTCTTTCTGCTATGACCTATGAGTCATTTGTTTATAAAATCGGCAATAAAATGTTTTGGGCGTAGGAGTAGGTATTATACAAATACAGCTTACATGGGCCTATAGTTCAGTAATAGATAGGTAGGTATTTATTTAATTATCATAATATTTATAAGTAGGTAAAAACAATTTGTTTTAGATTCTATGAATGAAATGTATATGGAACAATTATTGTAACGTTTTCATAAAAGCATGTGGAGTTATGTAACTTGTGCAGCCATAGTGTGATTGTTTGCAATTATCGCGCTGAAATGCAGTTTTGATAAAAGCGTAATAGCCTTGATATTTTTCTGCATATAATGTATATTTTTCTTTAATAGTGTACGTAATAGTACGTCATAAATAAACGATGTAATAAAAAGTAAATAAATATGAAAGCATAAAGCATATCAGATTGAATTGACGAAAGTGCATAATAAAAAAATTAAATAAAACTACAATACGTAAAACTAACATTGATGGTTGTTAATTCATTTACCTAAATAACGAAGTCGTTAGAGTCATCCACTTAAATTATATTTTTAGACCACTTGTATGATTGAATTAAAACATTGAATTGTTTATATAGAATTTTATTCATGAAAACCAAAACGTGTTATAAATGTTCATTAGTTTATACATTCATTTTAATAAATAGATACTCACAATGTTCCGTTACACTATATAATTACAATGTTTCAATCTTTACTCAGTAATTTCCCATATTATCTTCTAATCTAATGAATATTTCAGGTCCCGTGGTATCAGCATTATGTAATAAGTTTGGATGTCGCGCCGTGTGCGTCGCCGGCTCGTTCGTCGCGACCATAGCTTTCGTCCTCTCTACCTTTAGCAAAAGCGTCACTATGATGATGATCACGTATGGCCTTTTAGGAGGTGAGTTATCGACTTTTTATTCATTTTAACTCTAATCAAAGTATACTATAGAATATAATGTAGAGCCCTCCCATTAAATCTGCTCTACATTAAGTATTAAATGATACATTTTCATTTTTCAGGCGTTGTTAATATGTCTTTGTTGTCAATTAAAACGTTATAACCACATTCTTTTCTTTTCCACAGCTAAATTTATTATTTTATACATAATATCTACATATACATATCATTTATGTAATATCACCAATAATTATAGTCAAGCAAATATCAACTCAAGTACGGTCACACTCATACTGGAATATTTATCATACTTGTCTAGAAAAACCGTACCACAAAGGCGGTACAATAAAAATATGATAATTTTAACCAAGTTTCATTTGATGATTCGAGGATCCCATGATCCCATCCTGATATTGCCGCCCTTAGAATGTAAAAGAAATATTATATTCTAAAGAATTTTGTAGGTAGCTGAATTGTTTTGTTTAATTATGGAGAAATGTTTACTAGTTTTGCCTATGACATAATATTCAATTTATACAAGGATGAAATAATAAGAGTTTGTGGTTAACTAAGCTCACCACCGACACATAATTATGACCGTGGTCAGATTAATCTAACATACCAATTCAATGGGAGGTAAACTCCGTTTCTAACTTTTTTTACGTATCGATAAAATAATAAAAAAATCATGGTTCTGTATAATTTAAAAATTTCTTATGACAAAAGCTTTATATTGATACCGACATTATCAAGGAACGATTTGAAAGATTTTCCATGCTCATGACCTAAATCTCGATAGAGTCATAGCAATATGATAAGCGCCATGGCCCAGTTAAACTATGCGACATAGATCTTCTCCTATAAACCTTGTTCCTTAACTCTGACGTCATTGAATAATGGCTTCGGATATTTGCATGAAACGAGTTACATAGTCATTAGAAACAAAAGACGATAAATAACTATTTTATGGCATAAAATGTATAACATACGCGTGTACAGTTTGTAACTGAATTTGTGAAATATAACAGACACATTCATGGTACCTTACTTTGTTATTTTATCATTTTATCTTTCATCTCGTGCTATGAACATTTCTAGCTTCAATAAAACATGTTACGATAAATTTTAATTGCTTGTACATGGGAAGTACATGGGAAGGTAATTGTTTTGAGGGAATCTTTATCGATTTATTATTGTGGTGAAATAGGACGAGTGTGTGTACTAAGAGCTGTTATGTTTTCTTTCATTCTGACAGACAAAGGGTTTTGTGAAACGGAAATCCGGTTAGTCCGTAGAGACTAGAGACCAGCTCTTCAAGGATGTGTGGAAAAACTAGTAGCAAAAGAATAAAAATTTATTAGTATTCATACATAAATAAGATCGCGGTACGCATTTCAACTTCGTTAATACGCTCCCAGTACATAATTTACGGCCATTAAAAGTAATTCTAGCTAGAATGAGTTAACAACTGGCCTGCATCCAGGTGTCGGCGGAACGTCATTCTACTAGAACAATAACGATTGAGATTATCCACGTGTGCCAAATACTAGTGATTTATATGAAGGTATTAATTAATGTAATAAAGTCCGCTTATTACCTGATTGCTCAATAATTTTATTAAAATGGTGTTAGTGTTTCTATATTCTCGCTCCGCCTTCGCCAGGTATAATCTTCTCTTATATATAAAAATGAATCGCAAAATGTGTTGGTAAGCGCATAACTCGAGAACGGCTGAACCGATTTCGATAATTCTTTTTTTATTATATTCCTTGAAGTACGAGGATGGTTTTTATGTAGAGAAAACGTAAATATGTACCACGGGCGAAGCCGGGGCGGACCGCTAGTTCTGAATAAAAACATAATATGCATGATGCTTTTAATACTTAGTTCTTTTGAATAAATTATTTTACAAACTTACAAACCATCAAAATTATCTACAATAATCCCTGTATAATTAAATGCGATAGTTAGATTGTACATAATAAGGTAAATTAAATACCCACAGTAATAAGATAAATTAAGTACCAGTTGCTATGACATGAGTAAAACAGAAAATCAGTGTTTTTTAGAGTTCTAACCAAGTTCTACTCTAAGTGGTATAAAGTGGGAATTAATATTTTTATACAATATTAATTGCCTGCTTAACCCCTCTTATGTGTAATGACATTTTCCGGATTTTCCCTTTCGGTGCAACCGGGAGCCGGTTGGTCAACAGACAGCGAAATTTTGAGATAGACTTTTACTGTAACTCGATTTTCTCCGTATCTAGTACGAATTAAGTTAATTCAAGTTATAAATCTTATTGTAAATTGAATAATCTTTATTCACTTTCAACCATTTCTATATAAATACTCAATCAAAGCTAACATAGAACTTTCAACATAGGGTACTGTGATATTTAGATAAGTTTCGGTTATAATTTGAATTAAAACAACATTTGGAAGTAATTAAGACATTTTATTTACAACTTATCACATTAGGTTTAAAATAAAACACAAAATTCAATATTATACAATATTAATTGCCTGCTTAATTGATTTCAATATGGGATTTCGCAGAGAATACAAGTTTTAAACTCTCTAAAACTTGGTAAACAAAAATCAAGCACATACTATCTCCGCTCAGTCACAAAAACCCTCCAAAACCTTGTATCCAGTTAGCTCTATTAACTATTTACATAAATTCATATTTCTATAATGATAAATCTATTAATATATTTTCTTAATATAGTTTACTAGGACATCTATAAATATCTTTTCTGCAGATTATGATATTATTTTTAAAAATAGTTACTTGTCTGATACGTTTGTTAAATGATAAGCATCATCTGATAAACATTTACTTATATATTAAAAAAAAACTCAATAATATCTACGTATCCTAATATTATGATAAAATTATTTATAGACTGCAAAACCATTATAAATAAACGCAGAACGCATAAGCCAAGTATGTCATTGCTATGTGGGTATTGGCATATTATGTATTTAATTGTTTAAAATAACTCATATCATGTAGATATTTATTATTTTCTATGATTGAAAATAAGAATAGATATTTAACGTGGAAATATGTAGAAATATACAAATTTATTTGATTTAGTTGAATTAATAATATAACTAAAGCCCTAAACCAAAGAGGATTAAAGTCAAAAGTCACATAAATTTTCTGGTGTTTACATTCAGAGGTTATTTATACAAAGTCAAACGTATCTAAAGAGAAAATCACATCGCATTCAATGAAACTGTCTCAGAAATCAATTCTAAAGGATACGAAGGAACGTGAACGTTATATAAATGTTTGTGTTGGCCTTGGCTGATTGGCACGAGCCTCACGGGAGGGCTTTGAAAAGATTTATGGTGTTTTCAAACGGTATAATCGCTTGAGATTACTTCAAACTAAAATATACATATATTTTTCTCAGGAAAATAAAAACGATTGCGACATTAATTCTCGGAATAAAACGACATGGAAGTCAATAAATAGGTGCCGCAATTCCGCATACTGCGCTGAAGTCACGTTCGAAATTACTGATACACAGTACGGTCTGCTATTTTTCACAGGATAAATTGATTTTTCAATTTTCTAACGAGGAATGCTATGACACGATATAAAATGTTCAGATTATATTCAAGTGTGTTTTTAAAACAATGCGAACATATCAGATATGAATAATTAGTTAGATCGGATAACTTATGATAATTGGACATAATTCGATAAGATATTTTTAATTTTAGATTACCCAAGTATTTATTTACCGATTACATTAAAATATCGTTTATCTTAGTACTGTGTGGTTTAAATGTTAAGTCTATTTGTTTTATTTTATGCTACAATTTTTAAATGTTTTCGATGGACAAGATTACGGAGCCATCTATAAATACAATACAAACATCACAAAGAACGCATTTGTTGAAACACCTTCAGCAATCTGGAAGGAAAACAAGTTCATTATTAACGAAAGGGTTTACGGCATCACTTTCGCTCTTTGTTCCTACGTTGAGTCGGCACAAACTGATATTGGACATATGCCAACGTTGTAAACAATTTCTTTGATCGCTGCGTTATATAGCACCCCTTGTCGATTAGCTTTACAAATCGGGTTTCCCACGAAATCGCCCTAAATGTTGGTTTTTCCTTTATGACATGTAGAGCTTTGCATGTTAACAGTTTGTTAAAATCATTCTCTAGGGTGATGTATGTTTCGGAATATCCATTAATGTATTGAATTTTATTTATTTTGAGGCGAATACTGTATGTTATTATTGGTTATATATTTTAACTATGAGTGGCAAAGGTTTGCAGTTTCGACCTGAAAAGTTAAGCATTTTGTAAATATTCTACGTAGTCTGCATAATTTGAAATGTTTTTCCTTTGTGTTATAGGCGATATTAATATATCGCCTATACATAATATGTATCTCTCTACATAATATGTAGAGAGATGCACATGTTAATTTAAATTATTATCCGCAATGCAGCTTGTTAACATTTGCTATATGAAGATATAATTTTTTAATCATACTCACGCAGGGTTCCTCATTATTTAATAAAGAGGTTATTTATAATGTGAATAAATTGGTAAATATTAACTTACCAACATACGATATAAAATACTAAACCAGGTCAGATCGCAGTGAAACATTTATATTTTATACAGTCATTCTACTATTCTTCAAACAATAAAAGAGCGATGAATATTAAAACCGCGATATTCACTGTGAACTTTCGTGTTAGCATTAGAAGTCTTTCATGTTTCTCAAGAGCTTCAAGGGTCGATAGTTGAAACGGACGTGCTTTATCACCTCTTAGGCTTATGAATTTTATTTTTAGTTGTTTTTTAGTTCTAATCATGTTTAATGCAACATATGTGAACACATTATAAGATATAGTTATCGGAATTTGTTAGATAGATGTAGGTCACAATTGTGTACAGCGTTCTGAATGATGTATAAAATATTTTCAGTTTGTAATAAATGAAATCATCTCATTAAACATACTAATAAATAAAATAAAATAAAATAACCGATACTCATTTGAAATTCCCGACTACTGCAGTGTGTTCAACAATACCTAAGAACTGAGAGTCAAATGCCATATTTGTCTCAATACAAGGAAACGTTTTAAAGAATAAAAGAAAAGATGATAAAGCGAGTTAAGCGACACAACCTTCTTTTATCGTATCTTTCATGTTTTTGTCAGAATGTCATTAGCCTACTCCGAACCAGCACTATTGTTAATCTGCGCTATAAATTCAATAGTTGTTAATGTGTCTACAATTTTATAGAATTTTTTGTCTATTTCACATTTGTGTGAAGGTCAGGCGAGGACTTGGCACCATGCCAGGAGCTGCAGACATGACGGCGCCATGCTCAAGTTTTCGGGTAATGTCCAACATCATAGAATACTCATAGCCCATAGGTGTCTAGTCTTTGTGTTTGTTATAACGTAGGTATAAAAGTTTGATAGACTGAGGTTATTCAATTTTATTAGAAACACGTGGAATGGGGATTTTATCCCTCAATATCTTCTTGCTTGAGATTTAACAATTCAGATATATTTACGCAAATTCAGAAACGCTCTTTCTACTTACTATAAGAACTTACTCATGTGGCAAACTTACACCGGCAGGAAGGAGTAGGTACTTGGGTAGGTATGTCAAAAGTCCTACGCAAAATTTAATTGGGGAACAAGACTTATTATTATTACAATTGTGTAGTATATGACCACATAAGAAATTATGTATATAAAAATGTACGTAATAATAACACACGCCAGAATACAATTTAATCAAGTTATATTCCAAAATACGCCAAAATTTTGGTTAAGGCAAGATTAAGGTTGGTATAAAAATAGTAAAAGCAATACGAAACTTCATAGACGATGACCTAATTCCTAAGAGTGGAATCAATTCTCTCAGCGACCTTACCTAGCCATTCCATTTAAAAATGTATATGCCCTTCTAAGCGATGGAAGTAGCTGTTTAGTTTGTTTACTCGTTACAACTTCCTATTATTATTTTGGTAATTTGTCACATAATCCAAAGCGTGTTTGTCACATTACCCCATATTCCTAAAACGTCCATTCCATGTTTACTTTCGATCATGTTAACATTAATTTACAACTATCTCGTGCGAAAAGAATCGTGAGATCATTATTAGTCAGATTCGTTGAATTACTAGTTGATCAGGTACCATAATGCGGATGATGTTTGAGATCCATGTAAGTAGTTTGTACGTTTACATGATGACTAACGTGCCATGATTTGGCTACATAAGATAAGTACCTATACTTTTTTGACATAGAATTTGTCATTTTATTTGCAAAAAGGAGCCTGTTCCGAATACATGTAAATACAAAGCCAATAAGCACATCCTTGAAAGGTATAAGGACAAACTCTATACGTTATTACCAAGAATATTTCAATTGAATTCCTTTTACATAACATGCAAAAATATTACGAGATCTGCAAAAATAAATAAATTAATTGTTCGCTGTATTAAAGCTGCATACAGATATTTTTGTATAAAAGCACTTTTACACTAACTGTTAGCTTTCACTAAAAATACCCAGTAAAGTTCAAGTTCGAAACTATAAACAACGGAAACGAAAATAGTTTCAATACTGTTTCCTTGCCATCTTTGCGTTCTTGCCAAAATTTCGTTTACAGAACTTCGATTATTCACTACCAAAAATATACCTCAGTATCATTTTCCTTTGTATATTTACAAATACGGTTGTTCGCTTTTAAGTAGTTTATAAGAACTGCAATGTCTTTTGATTTCATTCATCGCTTACAGAGATGTTTTTTGAGACTTTTTTGTGGGGCAATGAAACTTATATTTGTATGACTTCGTTTTAAAGAAAGCCCTTTAAATTCGAAGTTCAGACTTCAGTCTTTGTGACGTTGTTATTGTATAAAGAAAAATTTAACCTCCCGGAAAATGACGCATGTAATGCTGACGACCTCCCGGCAACAGTGTGAATTCCTTTGTTCGTAACAAATGCTGATTTGTGGGCCGCAAACTCTGACTCACTTGTTATCATATTCCAGATACATTGCATGTTTGCACATGGATGTGTTTGTTAGAATAAGGTCAAATAAGTTTAAATGTTCGACCCCGATTACATAAATTACAATAGCTTTTATAATAGCGGCAAGTCAATATTTTTCCAATACATTCCGGTTCTGTTTAGTTTTGCGATGAATCATGAATGGAATGTATAGAAATGATTTTGATCAAATTCATGTTAAGATAAAACAAATCATTGATAAATGTATGTATCAAACATAAATGTTATATACCTACCTAAACAAGAAGTATTTAGAAGATAACAATTTAATAGAATGTAAGAAATAGACACATAAAATCAATATCAACATAAACATAGTATCCCATATCATTTTCACATAGTTATAATATATTTATCACTAGAGTCAATTTAGGTTACTATTTCATTCAATACTACATGAGTATGGGGTATGTCGTAACCAAGCCTTAATAGTATCAATGTGGTACATGATTGATGTCGAGGTCAGGGAGTCTCATAAGAGACGAAATTGTAATTGGTGTCCATCTCAATGGAACTAATGGAAAATTTTGTGTTAGAATAAATATTCCATTAGCGAAATTATTCAGACTAAGAAGGTCAACTGCAAAGTATCTAATAAAAATGTATAATGATAAGTAAGAAAACAATGTGGGGACCTGTTACCTTATGTCTAGACTATTGCTTCAATAAACTTGTGAATATGAGTCTAATTTTCGCAAGCAAATGAATATTTAAGTCAATAAGCAATGTCTGTTTTTCTCGAAAATTATCTAACAATGTAAACTTGTGCCGTGTTTTTTATAATCTTATTTATATGAGGTAATAATACGGCACAAATATAGGATTAGATCAATCCAACTATAAGATAATAATTTATGAAATAACTTCTCGGAATGGGAATCATACATTTCACATACATCAACTTTTAACATCACGAAAAAAATATTTAAAAGAAAACATGAGACTCTACGATATTGTTTTATTCTATTCCAGGTATCGGCTTCGGAATGATCTACCTCCCGTCCGTAGTAGCAGTGGGTTACTACTTCGAAACCCGCCGGTCTCTAGCTACTGGTATAGCAGTATGCGGGTCGGGGGTGGGAACATTTTCGTTCGCACCCCTAGCGTCAATTCTGCTCCAGGAATTCGGTTCCTGGCAGAATGCGAATTTGTTGCTAGCTGGTTTAATTTTGAATTGCGCTGTTTTTGGAGCGCTGATGAGACCGCTTGTTTATCCTAAGGTAATTAAATTTATATTTAATAGCAAATAGCAATAACCTTTTATTTTTAGTTTTAGTGTCAAAGCTTACTTTAAGATCCGGTCTGAATTAGTATTTCTTTAGCTAGAAATCATCAATCAATCTATTCAAATCTTTCATCAAAATATATTTCATGTTTATATAATTTCAAAAAAAGTATTTTGTTTCTATACCTATCCTTTAATTTTAGTAATAAATAAAACATCATTCAAAGTATTGTATTATATTTTTCAGACTTCAGGTGAAAAGCCACTTCTACAAAGAATGGCAGAAGAGAAAAGATTGCAAATGGAGAGAGGCTCAATCGGGGGATCCTATTTCGTGGTCCAGCTACCAGATGGTACTATGGAGAAACGAATGAAGGTTTTAAACTAATAATAATTATAAATACACAAACTCTATTAATTCGACACACATACTATATATTTTACTTGTCATAGTTTGTCTTCTGTTCTGCAATTCATTAGTTCAGTTAATTGCTCAGTTTTATTTAAAGACCTGTCATAATGGTCTTGTTAAGCGTGTTAATGTATACGAGGAATTTTATCTAATATTTTATTGCTTAATAATGTTACACAATAAAATGTAGACATTATTAATTTTTAACAAAACGAAATAAAATGTCTTTCTCGATATGGAAAGACACATAGAAATAAAAAATATACTTACTATTGAACATTATTTACAAATGCTATAAAGAAGTGTCTTTGTCATGAAACCCATGAACATACTGGTATCCATTTTACCATAGGATAGATAATATTCTTCTATGTATTATGTAGAGTATGTCAGACGCTGAAAGAAGTAAAAAACTTAATTTGAAACTCCATCCGTTTCGGAATTAATCCATCAGGCCCCGTAATCACGTGATTCCGGGCTCGGAATTTGCAGAGCATTGTTCGGGGCTCAATGGGTTAAATAAATAAAACATTATTCCCGCTAGTAAATCTACAAACCAGATTAATAATTGGATACTCAAATAATTGCAGGCACCCCTGAACATAGACCCTGGTGTGCACTCGTCACTAAACCTGGAGGCACTTGCCCGCGTGCCCACTGTGCCCAACATGCCTAATGTGCCCACTGTGCCAACACTGCCAACCATCACCGAAGTCAGGGTCGCTGATGATACGCAGGAGAAGAAGAAGGTGGGTTAAGAATTTTTAAAAGCTGGGAAGTATTCGTTTTATAAGTATAAGAGTAATTTTCTGTCGATACGGTTTTTGGGGTAAGTATTATTCAATCCCGATATGACATAGACCGTGGAATGCGTTTATAGTAAAAGGTTATAGAATTATAGTGCTTTTTCCTTCTTTTCTGTTAACAATGTAGTACACTGTACGATGATTATAAATACACGGTCGAAAAGTGAAAGTACATTAGCAATTCCTGTTAAGATTACTAATTCAAATTCAAATATATTTATTTGCTCGTATATAGTTCATAAGGGTGTTACACAAAAATTTTTTTATCGCATATACTGCCATTTTAAATGGCGTGCAAAAATTTACAAATTAATATAGTCAAGTTATAAAATACATTAATAGACAATTACCAAGTTACCCACAAAATACATGAATAAAATACAAGAAATACATGAATATGAATTTGTTTAACTTCAGAGTCATACATTAACACAATTATTTAAATTCCAGAGCGAAAACGGCACAACACCATTGAACGCAGCCAGCCATATGTCACGCAACGTATCATCTCCCGCCTTCAGTGCACAAGCGCCGGGTCTACCGAAGAATGGCTCCGTTCCCTTCTTCGATAGACAACGGAAACAGAGCACCGGCGATAGGTCAGATAATGATAGGTATAGATACTTTATTGATTACGGGTTCCAGTGGGCTGCATTGTGGTATGTACTGTGCAATGGGATCTGCTTAAACGTAATTGGAATGTCTTTTTGTTCAAGTTAAAAGTGTAATAGGAATGTCTTTATTTAAGTTATGTGGCATGACAGCTGTTATCGGAAACAGACAATCGGCGATAGGTCAAATAATGATAGGTACCTATAGATATGTAATAATGTATCTATAGATACATAATCAATAGATTATGGGTACCAGTGGGCTGCATTGTGGTATGTACTGTGCAAGGGGATCCGCTTGAAAACGTTATTTGAATGTCTTAATTTAGGTTATGTGGCATGACAGTTAACGGAAACAGAGCACAGGCGATAGGTCAGATAACGATAGGTATCTGCTTACAATTATTCGAAATATCGAGCATGATAAATAACGGTAACAGCACCGGCAATTATTGGTCAAAAAACGATAGGCACATGCACAATTGAATACATCAGTTTTATTTCTTGTGGTATGTACTTTGCAATGGGATCTGCTTTAAATTGACTCAGATTGTGTTAACTCAAGTTCCGTAGCATGACAGAATTGGAAGTAGAGGTAGTTCTCGTAAGTCAAATAGGAATAATACATAAAAATGGTTGCCTGTAGTCGGTTTTACGGGCGAAGATTTTACGTGACAACGTCTTTTCTCGATTATAGTTGAGTGGGAGAGAGACGCAAGGCATTCGGCGGGGCCTCTCTCTCGTTCGGTGACTCATCGTAACGTTACCGAGCGTTACACTTTTTCATAAGTGACTCCCAGTCGCAACCTAATTTAAGACGTTGTCACGTCAAAAAAAAACGAAATTAAATTAAAATATTAAAAATAGTAACTATTTGAAGAGGGGTGTCAATTCAAAGTGCTTTTGGTATGAACTGTTATATAGCTGTAAGTGCTTCTTGGAAAACCAGATTTTGTACATAACGTCTGCTATAATTGAAGTTATGTTGTTCGTCACGGGACGGGAAATAGTACATGTTATTATTATGTTTTATGAATGTTTTTTGTTCAAAATTATAGATTTTGCTGATATATTTCTATTCTTTCTTAATAATAATTCTAAGAGCAAATCTAGTATTTGCTTATCTTGTGATTATTATTTATGAATGCAATGTCTGTTATAATAGCATGTTAAATAATTAAATTTATTTCGAAAACAATTATGCGTTATAAAATATATTTTTATTAATATTTTTTTCTGAAAAAAAAGTATATAATATTTTTACAGATTTAAACCGTCCTTAGCTGCTATCAAAGCTACGTCCAAAACTTCTATTGGCAGTCATCTAAGGAATGAAGTAAGTAGAAAGAACTTGTATTGAATTTATTGTGAAAAACTTGAATTATTTAATCAGACATGTTATTAAATACAAAATTTGTACATTTGTAATACAAATGTAGGTCCTTAAGTCACCTTAAGTATGTAAAACATCTCAGAAGTGAATAAGGTTCTCGAATTAAATGATACTAAAAACCTTAAATATTAGAAATCATTTTGTTGCAGACTACTTATTTGATGGTATAAATAAACAATATTTAATTCAATATCCATACTTAATATTATAAATGCGAAAGTAACTCTGTCTGTTACTCAATCACGCCTAAACTACAGAACCAATTTGCATGAAATTTGGTATAGAGATATTTTGATACCCGAGAAAGGACATAGGCTACCTTTTGTTGCGAAATATGTACCACGGGCATAAATCTATTTTCCAGGACACAGAAAGCGGAGTATACAACTCGAAGCTATCAGTTGCCGCGCCGAAAGAACCTTCTAGAATGGTCCGACCGATGTCCAGAAAAGATATTTTCTACTCCGGTTCTGTGTTGAACCTACCTCAGTATCAGAGTCAGAAATCTTTGCAAGGATACAGGAATTCTGTATTGAGCCTGCCACAGAGTAGACAAACTGGCGATCTGGAAAGGCAAGAACGTAAGTGTTAGTTTATTTAAATAAGTGTTAATTTAACTTGAATTTCAAATTGAAACCATTTTTTTGTAATGAACCCCTCTGGTATTTATTAACCTAAGTATTAGAACTACATGCATTCAAATTAAAATAAATCTTTACCATTAGTGGATGTAATATAGATGCTACATGCTACATTACAGTTAAAACCCATTTATATTAACTTGTTTCCAATTATTACGTACAATAATCGACCTCAAGAAGAAAATGTGTACTAAACTATATACAGTCAAATTACAACACCAATAACAGACTTAAATTTGACAGTAAAATCATATAATGTTTACTAGTGGTCCGCCCCGGCTTCGCCCGTGGTACCTACATATTTAAAGTATCTCTCAAGTTGGATCGAACTGCACATGGTGTGCGAATTTTATTGCAATCGGTTGAGTGGTTTAGGAGTCCATTGAGGACAAACATTGTGACACGAGATTTATATAATTTATATACTAGCTTTCCGCCCGCGGCTTCGCCCGCGTTTTCAGAGAAAACCCCGCATAGTTCCTTTACCCGTGGGATTTCCGGGATAAAACCTATCCTATCTCTCAAGTTGGATTGAACTGCACATGGTGTGCTAATTTTATTGCAATCGGTTGAGTGGTTTAGGAGTCCATTGAGGACAAATATTGTGACACGAGATTTATATATATATATATAAAGATTATTACATTTTTTCCAGAATACGACCTCTGCCCCTGTCTAAGCCTACCCGCATCATTCAAGTCCGCATTATCTTCAATGCTTGACGTGAGCCTGTTACGCGATCCGGCCTTCATGCTTATCGGAGTGTCTAACGTGTTCGGAATGGCCGGGTTATATGTACCCTTCGTGTATATCGTGGACGCTGCTGTTATGAATGTAAGTTGAATTGAAATTCATACTAATATAAATGCGAAAGTAATTCTGTCTGTCTGTCTGTTACTCAATCACGCCTTAACTACTGAACCAATTTGCATGAAATTTGGTATGGAGATATTTTGATACCTGAGAAAGGACATAGGCTACTTTTTGCCCCGGGAAATGGGATAGGTTTAGTAGTAAGTATGAGCAATATATGTGGGTAGTTAACATTTAACACATGTGTGTGTGTTAAATCAAAATTACATTTCGATTTAAAACTATATGAATGTGGATTCCAAAGACACATTTAAACCTCTTTTATCTATTTCAACACTTAAACATTTTTTTATTCCTATTTATATAACAACATACGCTATATCACTTTATTAATTTTCAGAAAGTGGAAGAATCAAAAGCATCGTTCTTACTATCGATTATCGGTATAACGAACACATTCGGTCGTATCATGTGCGGTTGGGTCGCCGACTTCCCCTGGATGGACTCGCTTTTGCTCAATAATATATGTCTTGTTATTGCTACGGTCAGTATCTTTTTAAACTTAGACTTTAAATTTTTGAAATATTTTCTTTTCCCTAATTTATATTTTCTGCTCTTATGTATTCCTTCTGGTGTACCAATATAGCTTTTATCAGTACCTTGGTTACGAATTTTAATTTATAAATGAAGTCTGCATTATTTTTGCATCAAGATTTCTGAAAATCAAATTCAAGCAAATAAAGATTAGTTTCACTATCGCTTTATAATGAAAAAAATAATTTATAACAAAAGTTTAACGTTTTAAGTATTTTTCTTATTTTAGATATCAGTAGCTGTGATTCCGTTCTGCACAACATATGCGGCCTATGTAGTGGTCGCCATAGCTTTTGGACTCGCTATCTGTAAGTAAAATTTTTATAAGTAAAACTATTAAGTGCTTTAAAATTGAAGACATTCATGGTCTGTTAAACATATGGTCGAATAATGTATGCATATAAAGATAGTTATATCTCGTTCGAAAAATCCTGCATGTAAGGATTTTTTCAACGCAATTACTGAGCGACTTTAAATTGAAATTATGTGAAATTAAGAGCTTATTTCGAAGCAGTAATGTTCAAATAAATAAAAATAAATAAAATCTTTATTTGAATTCATACATTAATTTGTCACAATGGATTGGGGTTCAGGCCACAACGCTCCAAGTCTATCACTCTGTAAAAAACTCTGCCTAAAACACGCGTAGGCAGAGTTTCGCTTCGGCCTATTTTTTACGTATTTGTGAGTAACAGAAAAATTAACAACATAATTAAATTTTACAGCGGGCTACATATCTCTAACCTCGATCATCCTAGTCGACTTACTCGGTCTAGACAAATTAACCAACGCGTTTGGTTTACTCATCCTGTTCCGTGGTGCGGCCGCCATTGTTGGCTCCCCACTTGCGGGCGCAGTGTATGACGCTACTAAGAATTATGATGCTTCCTTCTTTATGGCGGCTGCGTTCTTTTTGGCGTCTACTCTGACGTCATTCGCTGCTCCTATGTTCCGCCGGTGAGTTTAGTGATACTTTATTATACAACATGTATTTATTTATTTGGTTTACCAACGTTTCTTTACATAACAGATAAAACATCAAAGTTAAAATACAATTTTATATGATCAATATAAAAAAAACACTTATAGGTAAACACAGCATGCGTAAAGTAAGTTTAAAAGTATACAATTGATGTATTAACTATTAAGTATCATAAACAATGAAAAAATTATAATATATATAATGCACTTATCTAATCGTTAAAAAGTGAATTAAAAATTTTGCGAAGTTTGTTAACTGTTTAATCTTTAGTATAAGTAACAAATAAGTTTGACATTGTTGTATAAGAGTATAGACAGTTAAGCGTTAATTTTGAGTATGTCATACTATTTATAAACGTAAACTTATGTATATTTGTGTATTTACAGCAAACCAGAAGAAGCACCACAACCGCTAGACGTGCTCACACCGATCGACGAAGATCTAGAAGAGGATGAGGATCCTGACGACACTCCCATCACTATGGGAGGGTTGGCTCGAGCTCCACCCGCTATCACTCGCACTGCACCCTCACCCTCTGACCCGCCCTCACCGGAACAAACGGGGTTAACTAGGGAAAGTGTTTTGTAGGGGAAAATGTAGTGTTACGACACACTATATTTTCACAGGGGGGAGTGTGAATAGTGGTTTTAAAGTGTGTAGTTAATATAACGTATAGATCAAGCTGTGATCAGTCGCATGGTTAAGGGAAGTTGATCACTATGGGAGGGCTAACTCGAGCTCCACCCACTATCACACGAATCAAAGCTCTGGCCTTACCGTGGATTGTAAGGAATTAAAAAAAAAGTGTGCGTGTACTAGTAAGAAGTGAAACTTCTTTATGACTTAATTTTTCAAAAAATAATTTACTATATTACTTTACAGAAATACGTCGAATAACACGTGGTAGGGATAAGAACAAGATGGCGCCTAACGGAAAAATGTCACGCGTAACGAAAAAATGTTACACTAAATTTATACCCCGATAAAGAAGTTTCACTTCAAATAAAAAAGTTGGGAAAAAAATCTATTTTGAAAAATAGGAGAGTATTATTTACGCTATAAGGAGTGGGGAAAAGTTTTATAGAGGTTGTAGACAGTAAAATGTTACGGCTGGACATTAATAAACAATTACTAGACTCACAATCGTCTATTAAAAGATCGTCAAAATGTCAGAGTGGTGTTATATAAAACATTCATTGCAATTGATACCTTATTTCGTGGCAAGAATGTTCAATGTCGATTGTATCGCTCATTAGAAAACTCTGCCTACGAGACGCGGCAGAGTTTTGCTTCAATTGTGATTGTGAGTCTAGTTGTTAATAGGACGTCAATGTGAGAGAAAAGAAAGTTGATTGAAGGAGTATTTGTGGAATATACTCCTATAATCAAATTCCTTTAAGAAGAAAGTATTTGCGTAGAAATTGAAAACGAGTTCAAATAAAATATATTCTAAAAAATAAATAAGGATTAATATTGTCAATGAAAGGGAAGGAATAAATTAGGTAGCGAGTGCAGTGTAGAAAAGGAACAACAGTGTAATACGCAAAAGAATTTACGGCTGCATAATTCCTCTTATGATCGATTTAAGTTTTTACTTACGAATTTTTATTCGGTTCACAAAAACTTCTTATATAGCAATTTGCCTTGCATTTTTCAAGTAAGCCTTAAATATACTCGAAAAACAAATTTAGGTATCGATTTACAAAATATAACGTCATAAAAAATGTAAACGTACGATAAAAATTCTATCGAAATAAGTATATGAGATTTAAATTACCCCCCGTCTTAACAGTGATATCAAGGCCGCTTACTTATATACTTTTTTACAATTTTGTATCTTTCATTCTAACGCCGTTAGTACACCGACGCATTCGCGTGCGGCAGCGAAACAACGAAAAATCTGTCAGTAGTATGGCAGGTTTTCGCATATGATATGTCTCACTCTAGCACATAGATAGATGAAATAGTTGCGTCCTTGTCAGTATTGTTTCGCAAGGAACTGCGAAATGGCCATTACACAGACGCATTGCGAAAAAGTTGCGAAAACATTGCTGTTTACTAAGGTTCCGCAGATATTTCGCTACGCAGTAGTTTCGCAGAGATTCGCTGCCGCACGCGAATGCGTCGGTGTACTAACGGCGTTAAATCATAATTCAAAAATAAAAGAAACAAATAATTAAACTCAATGTCAAATTTTTATAACAACGGCCAAGGTATTTAATGAAATACAATGTTAACAAAATTCATTGTTGAAATTCAGCACTCATTATTAGTTAGACAATAAAATATAACATTGAAAATACTATAAAAATACAAGATCAGTTAATATAAAGAAACTTTTCTTGACGACATTTTTAAATTCAACTGTATAATATGTAATATGAATCCAGGGAATTGATGGATAATGAGCGTACCTATATGAAGGTAAATTTTACTAATAATTGTGTATTTTGTATGTAGATAGGTATTGACATTTTTAAGCTTCTTTGATAGTTACAGATAATATATAATAAAGCTAATAATTTGATGAAGTTGACAATCTATAATAATGCACCAGTTGGTAAAAGTTTATTAGTAAAATATTTATTATATCGTTTTTTCTAGAAACGCTATAATTAATACCAATTACTATAAATAACTTCAAACTTACTCTTATCATAACCATTGTTCAAATAAATTTAAATGAATTACAATAAAAAATATATAAGAATATTTATTATTACTCACATAAAAATATTTTACCATATAAGAAGAGGTTGAAATTTGTACATTGTACATACATGTGTTGTACATACTCATATAACCACTTTTAAACCAATTATATTTTTTTGTGGAAAACCAAAAATTTTAAAAATCAATAATGGACATATAAATATTTAATTTTATCATTAAATTGAATAAAATTCTTTGAATTTTACAATTTGTTAAAAGTTCTATGTTATTTAAATAATTTACGATACTTCTATTTATATATGTAATAATAAAATAGAAATGCTCAAATTTCAATGAGATATAAGTAAATTGTTTATGGTTTACTTGCCTTCTGACTGTAGTGTTGCTAGTAACAAATAAAAAAGCTTTTCAGTGTGCCATAGACAAAAATCCTAAACTAAGAAATAATCGCACACTAGATAGTGTTGTAAAACATATTAAAAAAATCACACGCTAAAATATACATAAACTTAACCAAACTTAAAATAAGCAATAATGTTAGTACTTATAACTAGTACTTAGAGAAAGTCTAAACGACTATTCAGTTCTTGTGGTCTTAGAATTCAGTGTGCAGGTGATAGAAATTTGTAAATACACGTAAAATATTGCACATTCATAAAATAAAAGAGTCATTTTGTAATGGTTTTTGGATGAAATAAAACGGATTAAAATACGAATGAAATCTTTGGAAATGAAGCCTATATACAAACAGCTTATTTTCGACGCATTTGCTTTTATTTATGTTATATAATATTATGATACATTTATAATATTATATCTATAGCAATTTAACGCTCTTTAGCAGATTGTTTAACTTTCATAATAATTTACTTAATAAAACTCATCATAATATGTAAACGGTTTCGACTTCATTAAAACAAAACTGTTTTAATCCATGCTTCTATTTTCTACTAATGTGAGCTTCAACTTTAAGAGACATGACTCAAATAGTATCAACAGGGTGCTTTATTCCCTTGAATGATAATAAAATACCTTTATAATAACGTTTCTTAATTACGCCAAATAATAAAACAGTTAGTAGTTTCAATAAAAACTCATTGGAATGTTTAAAACAATTATAAATTATTAATGATCAATAATAGTCTTACCATTCTGATCATACATGCTCTGATACTTACAATAATAACGGCCCTAAATATAGACCATTTCAAATATTTTCAAGGTAAAAATAAATGAAATACAAAGTACTTTTATGATACCAATTTGGTATAAAACTAGGCCGCTGGCTGAGTGAAATAAAATTCATTTTATTATAGACATAAATCACGTATCGAAAACCTTAGTGTCACATGACCAGAATGTTTTATTCAATTAGTGGCTTTATATTTTTTTATTCCTTTTTTGTATATGTAATGTTAATTTTGTCGTATTCTGATTTAAGTTTTAACTTTTAACCTTAAACTTGATATAGTATCTATTTGAAATTGAACAATAATTTGTTCAAGTTCATTTTTAATACAATTTTTTTGAGTGGGTGAGATGTGTTATTTATGTTTATTTAATTATTTTTCTAGGATATTCATCAATTCATCTTGATTACTTAAATTCGTATCTTAGCCTCGATTAAGAAATGCATTATACTTATATATTATTGAAAAATTGTATGCTATTATTATTTTTCATGATGCGCCACATAAACTACACAAATAAACATTAAGGTCCACACAATCGTTAGTTCAACTTAATACAAGCTTGCTATCCTAATTTTTCGACGTTTTTATCGTGTGCCATTGCTATGAACAATTATGTAAATATTGTGGTAAGTTATTGTCTAGATTTGTGTGATGCAACGCAGTCAATTGTCCTTAAAACCAAAAATCAGTGCTTAACCGAAAATGGCCGAGGCCCTGTAGCACGTGTACATAATTTTACGCAGAGAAAATATATTTTTTTGTCATGTATTATGTCGGAAGTACATAATTTAGCTTTAAGTGTAATTAGGTAGGAGTATGTGATAAAGATGCTATGAATGTTAATATTTTCTTTTATAACAGCCTGTATTTTAATGTGTTATAACGGATTATGTAATAATTATGTTTGTAAGTATTAGAATAAATTGTATAAAATGTATTCGTAAATATCCCGAGAGTTATTAACGTTAACTGTTGTTATAGCTTTATGTAAAAACCAAAAGTGTTATTATGTTTTTAAGAATGAATTTAAAATATTTAGGCGTTGAAACGGAAATGTACTCTATTGTATTACATATTATGTGTATGAAATTGTATTGAAATGTGTTGTCGAATGAAACGAATATAGCCGGCTTAAAAAGTCTTGCGTTATCAAATGTTTTAAATTGTATAAATCATTTTACTCACGTGGTTTTTATCATTACGCCATCAGGACAAAGTATACAAAACGCAGTACATTGCTTCATTTGTTTCAATTTTACATTGCCTCATCATTATTACAATATTATATTTATTTTATTTCCTAATATAAGGATAAATCATGTTCATTTTGTGAAGCAATGTACTGCAATGTAAAAGCGATCGGCGCTTGCTAAGCAAGATTCGCTCAACGGGATTTGTGTTTGTTTGCGTATTTTATTTCAGTATTGGCTCAAAGTATTGTTTATTCTTAAGCCGTTTACACACGGATGCGCGTAATTACTATGCCGAGTGGCAATTTTGGTGAGTGTGTAAATAGCTTAAGCGGCTTTTGAAATCGGTTATGTAGCTAAAGTCAACAACGCCTGCGCATAGGTACAAGTAAAAGCTATTGCTGATGATGTCCACCGAGTGTTTTGTAAATAACCGACTCATTAAATGATAAAGATGACTGAAATTCGTATTTTTATTTCATTTCCTACTATCGAAATTATGCATATACAATATACATATTAATTAAAAATTCATAATGTGTTTACCTGGTTTTTTATTTACAGGTTTTGGTAATAGCAAAGTGAGGGTATTTTATTTTTAACTTATTACCTCTGCAGGAAAATCTAATCTGTGTAATAACTTCCTACGTTAACATTTTAATACTCAATAATGTGGAGAGCTAACTACACTTCAGATAAGATTTTTTTTTATTCCAGTATATTATCGCATTATCCTTTCTCTCTGACTGTAAGCTTCAATTCTAACATTTAAAAAAACATACTTTAATTTAATTATTTCATGTATATATACACAATGTACATGTCTCTACATTTATTCACAAATGACTTTCTGCGTACTGTACGCAAGGTAAGGTAATCACGGAAAGATTATTATTGTTTATCAACATATAAACGTTAATAAAAAACACAACTGAAACTCAAAACTTTTCGTAGAATGAATGAATATTCAATTGAAATTAACGGAAGTCAACGCAAAAATTACCAAAACAAGGAAAAAATATATTTTTAAACTTCGTTTTAAATACGGGTAAGTACCTATCTAGGTATCTAGCACAAAAAATTCCCACAGCTGCATAAAAAATAGATTCCATTTATTTGCTAAATTAAATCTATTTTTTGTTCCTCAAGTCTCAAGGAATATAATATAACAGCTTTAAGTAGTGTTTGGTCAGATACGGATAAGAACTAAAATAAGTTAGGTACGACAATAATATTGGTATTGATTTCAGTACCTACTTACAGGTTTTATTACCATGTTTCAAAAGCAAACCCTCAAAGAAACTAGGTGAATAATTAATAATTGTTTTGATAAAGATACCCTAATAATGCTATCTAATAAATAATAATGATTTTTTAATGATATCTCACATTCATGTACGAGTAAGTTTCCCTTGTGACTCACAAACACAACAGCTAACTAAAAGCTTTTAAATAACTATGACATATCTATTGATAATAATGTATTGCATTACGATATAATTCAGAATGATTCAATAGATAAAAGACTCGGTGAAATTAAACACGAAAGTTTATTCGTATCATAAACATACGTATTTACGAAACTTATGGTCCTACTATTAATGGTAAATTTATTTGAAAATTAGGTTCATTACCTACCAAATGCATGCATATTTATGAGATTTAAATGCGGGCTCCATTGGACCACAGGCCGCAGCCCGCAACCTAAAATATGTCGGTCGGTCGGTGTCTGCCGTGCATGGAAAATCCCCTATGCATATATAACTGGTTTTGAGATATCAATTTGTTGCAATTATTTAAGAACCAGATATTTTAGTGCAACATGGTCATTTATAGAATCCAGGTACTTAGGTAGACAACTTAATTGAGCTTGATTCGATTCAGTAGAGTGCAATAGATGCTTTTCTTGCTCTATGAGGAAAAGGAAAATTTCATTGAACTCTACATTCTCTTTTTCTCTACACTTTCGTTTGAAGTTGTTTTATTGCATACAGCGTTTGTAACTTGAATGTATTTTAGTTTATATGTTTAGAACATGAACACGAATTCCGACTGTGTAGGTCGCATGTGGTGGACGGTATTTAGTGTCACAATGTCACTTTCCTACAGAAAAGGGAAACCTATGATCAGTAAAAATTGTATCTATTAATAGCCCAGTTCGACAAATTACCTAATAGGTGTCGAGCGAATGGAGAGTTTGTTAATTGAAATCTGTCTCTATTTCTACCTTATTTAACTACCTAATCAAATAAAAATAATATTTATTAGGTATCAAATGGCGCTAAAATAAGATAGCGCAATGAAAATTTAATACCTATTATCTATAAGTAGGTAACTAAGTAAGTATAGTACCTAGATTCGGAATTCAAATGTACTTTTTATTGTAGCAAATAAAAACTTTAATTATGGCCAAACTATACATTATATTTCTTAAGTAGACATAGGCATATAGGGGAAGCATTTTTTGCTCCAAATTACATGTCCGTTTAAATTGGGGCCTTCGAGAGTCAATATATTAGGCTAGTTCCATGAAAGTTGGTAAAGCCCACACACACACCTCTACTTAGAGCTAATTACTTAATAATATGTATTTTGTATGTGACATGTCCGTCATCGTTACATTGGTAATTCAGAAATCACGTCAGTCAAATAATCTCGTTATATTTTAACCTTCTTATCATCATAACCTTGTGAACGATAATATCCAGTTTAACCTATTAGGTAACTTAACAATTGGATGTTGATAAAACTGGTTTAATACTCGCATTTTTCTGTCAAGTACGAAGTTATGTCAGGTCGTGATAATTGATATCATTATGGGACAAAAAAAAACAAATCATGAATGATGTCGTAACTCGTAACGAAACTTAATCAATGATACAAACACGAACAAAATGTTCCTAAGTATTCTAGCTAAGTATAAAATTCACGTAGAGGTATCATTTTTAATTAATTACCTACTTGCGACATTAAAAATTATACCTTCGCAAAAAACCTAGATCTAAAAAAATAATTTACTATACAGAAACTTTACCGGTTTCTTCATGTAGGAAAATGTTGGCCTCGTCTTCCTGGAAATTATCTACTCAATCTACATTTTCAGTTTCATCTTGCAAGATTCATAGG
>CAJQZN010036640.1:0-29584 GCA_907164685.1 Colias eurytheme | reverse complement strand
GCCCCGTTTTGGCTTGACGTTGAGTTTTGGGACACCCTGTATATGTAGATACACAGACGATAAATATTCCAAAATATCACCCGAAACGAGACAGCAAGCTTACATATAAATTACTACTTTCTTCAAACTTAAAAACCCTGCTATATAGAGTAGAACGGTGATTTTTAAACAATATAACAGACGATTACCTCAAGTGGTCGAGCAATTAAAAGTTTTATTATTACCAAAGTTGCGAACTTTCTGCTGACGAGATTTTAACGGAATTTTAAAATAAACTCCGATACAACGGGAACTGAACCAGTTTATTATATTTTGAAACTAGCTTTCTGCCTGCGGTTCCTCTTGCTAGTTTTGTATAGAAATTTCCCTCCCCTTATTCTCGAGTTGTGGATTGGTCGAAAATTGACCTTTGTTTCTTAGGTAAGTAAATACATAGATCTCTATAAGATTTCATCAATAATAATTCATATACATCTGTCTAGCTATTCTGGTGTGGATATATGTAACCTAGGCATATTCTGTGTATCAAAAACTATCAGTCAAATAAATTTCATTTGGTTATCAAATGTATGAAGGTGATGAAAAAAAAATCGATAAAAGTTAATTTAATTAAAAATAGCCATGACCACTTTTCGATAGGCAAGCAATTATAGGCATGTTTGTTTATAAAAAATATTTAATAAAAAATACGTTTCATCTGGTTATCAGATCGGTGAAGGACGATCTCCCACGGGCTCTCCTGCTAATTTAACTAAATGTGTTCGAAACTTCAATAAAAGGAAGTTACATCTATAAGTGCATAAAAAATCTTCTATGAGAGTTCAGACCTAACATGGAAATGGAATACATGACACTAAAAGCATCATTTTAATACATAAATTATTTACACAACAGTACTATAGATACCACCTCTCAGCCACTGAGCCAGATCCCTAAAACTAATCGTATTAAAAAGAACAAAAGCCTTCCCTCGGAAGCAGGTGGCGCGCTCACTTCATTTAACTTTAGACATTTTTATAGCCCTCCATCTTGTTTTTGCTACAACTTGTCCAATAATTTTTAACTTTCTTACACTTTACTGTATTCTCAGGTTACTTTAAATTCTGAGAATTTAAATTTTGGTCTGCATTCATGATAGCATTGAATTCGTAAGTATGTCTTTATACTATCCACTTATAACCATTGTAATAATACTTAAATAAGAGAAGAAGAAAAAGGAGTAATAATATTATTCATTTGGAATTATCTTCTGATCAATTTTCTGGTGTAGCTCTACCAAAAAGTAGAGAAAATCCGTTATCTGCAAATTTCATTTATTTATTTGAATCTTCCTTTCCTAAGTACTCATCTTTCTATTAGATGATCTCCTCCACGTAATTCATATAATAATCATTCGTAAAAAGAAAATTATTCAAAACCTACCTGGATTTTAATCAATAAATTAGCACGAGGTCATAGAATTATGGCTTTTAAAGTTTGCATTGCGTTATCATTGTTTCTGGGAATTAAACATAATCTAAAACAAATGAAAATTCCGCCGAAGAGACATTCGGTTACAGGTACTGAAGAATAAATAAAAGATAGTGAGGCGGCGTTCAACTTAACCTTTATTTAAATAAATAATATACATTTACAGTGATACAATATAATGAAATTTTAAAAAGTGGGATTGGCTTTGTCTTGGTCACGTGATAAATAGTATGATAGGTATTATTAAAAAAAAACTACGGTAGGAGAAGTTTCGTGAAAATACTAAACAAAAATTATTTAAAACCTGCCTCTAATCACGCACAATGCTCCAAATCCACACAATTTTATTTCACGTTTTTCAAATTAAAATCAAATCATTTTTTACCTCCGGTATCGCCTTGTCAATCATTCGCAGGAGGCACTTTAAAAGATCGTGTCACTGAAAATGCTTATTAAAATCATAAAAGAACATAGAGTCATCTCAATTTGTCTACCCCGGGGGCTATACGACACGTTTATGAGTAGGGTTGGCACTCGTGAAAAATAAAATATTTATTAGATTGATGACATGAATAACAAAAATATTTATTAGCTTAACATTTTATTGGAATTTATAATTCGATCGTTCTTGATATATGCTTTATGGTGTAATTCCCTATTTTACAGCTAGTTACAAACTATACAACAGCCTTTAAATTTTTAGCATATTCAACATTTCGACGATTATTTATTGTACTTACTTCCTGAAGGTTAAATAGTGAATTAGTATGTAATTGTTTTCTAAAAACATATTTTTTTAACCGGTAATCGAACTTAGGATCTACTCAAACCAAATTTAAGTCTATATCAAGGATTCGGACAGTTTATCTATACTTCTAGGTATACTAATATCATAAAGCTGATAGAGTTTGTTTTGTTGTTTGTTTGTTTGTTTGAACGATGATACGTCCGATTTGAAAAATTATTTCGGAATTAGATAGTCCATTTATCGAAGAAGGCTAAAGGCTAGATATATATTATAATCACGCTAAGACCAACAGGAGCGGAGCAATGCGGGTAAAACCGCACAGCACGGCTAGTCTTATAACTGTGTATATACTATAATAATTTACAAAAAAACGGAATGCTACAATAATAACATTAATATTTCAAAAAGCTGGCAGCCCTACTTCCGGCTCATTTCTACCATTTAAACGTTATTGACAGAGACGGGACAATCTTTTGATCCTTGTTTATTATTGCGGAGGCATTTTTAATAGCTTCAACGGGTCAACATCAGTTATTGTGAAACACTGAAATGCAATAAAGGACGGATGTAAATAAAGTTTTTCCTTATTGTTTTGTATCTATGAAGAAATGTATTTGCAATGATGGACTGGTTTGAAAAAACTGTGTCGTAAAACGGTAGGTAAATTTTTGAGGATTGAATATCAATTAATCCTTGTCTTATGATATCCAAATAATTCCACGACGTAATTAGGTTGAACAATTATTTTAATGGAAATTGGGAATAACTACCTACATTTCAAATGTTTTACGTTCCGTTTTCAGCCGTTGACTAAATTGCTTTCAGTAATAAAAAAAACATGTAAAATAATATTCAAAATTTATGAAAGGTCATGAACTAAGAAGTTAGGTTAGTTACTTAGTCATAAAAATCTATAACTAAACCTGATGTTATCTTAAAACACCGGAATTTCGTATATTTTCGACCTTGCCAGAGCAGAATAATTTAACGGGGCATCGACCACTCTTTCACATTATGTTAATGTATACAAAAACATTGTTTAATGTTTTTGCTAATTTTCGTCTGTTTCAGAACCGCTAGAATTCATTAACTTCAAAAATATCTGTTTTTAAATCCAATTAGATGCAGATTGTTTATTCTAATTCAAACAGGAATTTACAAACAGCATTCCAACAAATTTAACACTTGGAGACAGAACTTGACTTTTTTTTAACAAATATTCCTTCAAATTAAAAATTAAAATTCTAATCATACAGTTTCTATTGAGTATATCCCATTTCAATGTTATACTAGGCGCTTGCCCAGCGCGGTACACTGACTGCTCGGGAAAATAATCATAGTAAAAATAAAAAAAAGACGTGTGGCACTCGGGGACTGCCGCGGAAAAGCTATTGCATAGCATGCCTTCAAGCCGAGCCCGTCGGAGTGGGGAGCGTGAGGTTTTTTCGTTACGGAATTTCTCGATTCAGTCCCCGCGCTCAAGGCCCGCGATAGAAGCTATGCAATAGCTTAAAAATAGCTTCAGTTATTTTCGAATTTGTCAATTACAAACAAGTCTTTCCATATCAACGTAGATAAAACAATAGCAATAGATATCGAATATCAATCAGAGCACATAAAGGTTCAGCTTAAAATATCCCACTTGATTAATGTTTCACAATGTCCGACGGATGGCCGACCGAAATAGCCTGTGCTTTATTATTTCATTTCGGAAACTTGATAAAAATGGATTGCGATTATGTGAATATGAAAGAGTACTGTCATTTAATATTTTAGTGGGTTTTGAAATGATATAGCAGTTAGAATTTCACAAATGAAATTGAGTTTACTAAAAGGCTAATTCCACAGTTATAGGATTTTTGTCGGAACTTCCTTTTTGAACGATCTTTATCATTATCATTTATTAGCTTGGAAATTTATAAATTGTAAATCGTAATCAGTCACCTGCAAACACAATTGCACGCCTCATATGCGAAGCGTTGAGGTGGGTACTACTGTCACTTCGCGCAAAACATCTGATTTTTCAAACTTAAAATGTCTTTATGTATCATACATTGCACTTGTAAGATAATACATACACACACATATTAAGAAAAAACACTATTTTTAACGTTCATGATATTTTTGATGTCATTTTTGTTATTTAAACTAGTTAAAAAACAGTTTAAAAAAGTTCTGTCTTGGACGTCCGTGTGTCTGTATGTGCGGATCCTTTTTCTTGTTAACACGATAGCGACCGAAATACTTTACTAATCGAGTCTTTTTTTTTCTCTTACGCTTGAGTATGCTCAGGAATAGAACCCTTTCATTTTTCAGGGTCTGATTCGATGTGGTTTAATTGTTATTAAATAAACAAAAATAATAATTAATAAATATTTATTTAAAAAAAATTATGAGGCGTGCACTTTTGGATTTTCCAAATTATTTTTTAATGTATTTTTTTTGTCCACAGGTATGGTAGTGAACGGTTTCGTCAATGTAGTCATCACAACTATAGAGAAGAGGTTCGGTCTCCGCTCGATGCAAACTGGAGTTATAGCGGGAGGGTAAGTTTATTTTTTAGTTAGTAGTCAGTTAATCAGCTAGTAGTGTAGTGAGTTAACTTTTTTATGATCTACCTATATATTATCTGTTTTTCATGTCTTAAGTGACAAATATAATTTTATGCCTTCTGCCTTTCATACCTCGTTTATAACTTATTGGTCCATTATTAAACTACGATATAGGATAATTTCTCTGTGTATTATCTCTATTTGTATCATATACTAAGACCAGACCATTTATCCAGGTATGACATGGCCTCCTTCGCCTGTCTGGCTCCCGTCACGTACCTGGGCGGTAGGACAGCAGCTTCCAAGCCGCGCTGGCTCGGCTGGGGTGTGCTGCTCATGGGTGCCGGCTCGCTGCTGTTCGCGCTGCCGCACTTCTTAGTGCCACCGTACAAGGTCGCGGGAGACGAGCCAGATGATTTGTGCGATGGTAACCGGACGGTAGGTGCCGTCTGTTTTGTTTTGCTAAATAAGTTATAAATTTTTTGTTGTCGTATAGTGTGCAAGTTTTATCAAATCGCTTTTACCAAAAGTTAACTTGAAAACATGTTTTAGAGAAAACGATGAAAAAGTACGATATTTTTACAACTTTTGTTCAATCAACTTGTCATCGTCAACATCGATATTTTCTATAGATATTAGATACAGCTTAGAGATCAGCATTTCTACACTTTACGAAATCTTAATGAATAGCAGTTTAAAAATTTTAAACAGGAACACTTTAAAATTGCCATATCTGCATAAAACCCAATAAGGAAATGACAGAAAGCTGTATGGTTAGGGAGCCAGGTGCAAATTTGGTTCATTATTTCCTCTCAAGAGATAATTCGTCAGACGCATGAGAGTATAGTATTATAAAGCCTCGTGAACGTCAGCTGGCGCTCGGTTGGGGGGGTGAGCGGTTGTAGCCTCCCACGCACATAGGAAAAAAAATACATTCATTCATTCATTTCCTCTCAGCTAAAAATTTGTCAAATTGTAGCTAACCCAATATCTCAACGAAAAAAAATAGTCAGCTGGTTACAACATGGTGTATTATACGTCAGCTGGTGTCTCGAACATGAAAGTTAAATTTAAAGAAAAATTTATTTTCCGTTATTTCCTCTCAAACAAAAATTTACCTGATGATAGCTTATATGTAACTGTGGATAAATATATATGTCAGCTGGCTGTATCTTGGTGGAAAAACCGTCAGCTGATACGGGAAGCTACAACCGCTCTTCCCCCCAACCGAGCTCCAGCTGACGTTCACGAGGCTTCATAATACTATACTTTGATGCATTTTACTAATTACCGCTTGAGAGGAACTTGGTCATAAAATCTGCTGCTGGCTCCCGGACCAGTATAATTAGCAACGGTGCAGAATCTTAACGTCTAGAATACTGCCGACAAATCACAAAGGTTTAAAAGTAAAAAACGTCGCGGGCATTGAGGCGGCGTAATTCGTTTACAAAACCTTCAACCAATGTACAATTGACAATGAAACCGGTTCTGATGTACTGGATGAATCGAGATCAGAAAAAATATTGTACTCTCATTGTGTTGTGATCGAAAGTTCGCGTGATTTTAAAGGAATTGATAGATAGAGATAGAGATGGATAAATTATATTTTGAGAAAAATGAAGTACTAATAAGACAGTGCGCGCACGAGCAACTTTGTCTCCGTAACTATTTTGTCTCCGCAACTATTTTGTCTCTCCCACCTATGGGCTAGACGTATGAAAGTGCGCGCACGTAGCGACGCAACTCCCCATACAAATTGATGGGAGAGACAAAATAGTTGCGGAGACAAAGTTGCTCGTGCGAGCTCGCTCTAATATGATTAATGCTGTAAAAATGTACCTAAATAAATTTTAATTGGCTTTAAGAATTTTGCGTATCGTCACGTATCATGCCTATCAAAATTTTTTAATTAAGGTAGAGCAAATCGATCTGACCGATCGAATTTAGTTGTGACTAACTAGAAAACAGTTTTGTATAGCACCAGACATAAGAATAGATAAAATAATGTAAACAAAACATAAAAATCATTAAAAATTAGAAAACAAATGAAATTAGTTTAGTTTCTATGACTCTATTTAGCGAATTGCGCTAAGTTCTGACCCCCTTTAAAGATTAATACTACCTTCACTTTGTTCGAGATGTATTATATCAATTACAATTTTATTCTTTTTTAATTTTCATCGCAGCAGGCAAGTACATGTGACGAGAGTACTTCCGAAGGTGGTGCATGGGCGGTGGGCATCTTCGTGTTAGCACAATTGTTGCATGGTGCTGGAGCTACACCACTATTTACTCTTGGAGTAACGTATATAGACGAAAATGTGTCGAAGAAGATGTCCTCTGTTTATTTAGGTAGGTTTATTTATGAAGATGGTGGGTAGTTTAAGATTTTGAACTACCCTCATTTTTTTAAAGTTGTTTTAGAGTTTATTTTGTTGGTTTTAAAAAATACTTTTAATCTACTCTTGCAGTGTGTCGAAGAAGATATCTTCTGTTTATTTAGGTAGGTTTTTTTGTAACTACCCTCTGTTGTTTTTATTGGTTGTACAAATTGTTAAAAAATGTATGTTGTGTGTATGTATATAAAATACAAGTATATAAAATTTCAGGATTACACGATGTATTAAGTAAATTTTTAAACTTCACAGTAAAACCCTAACCGTAAGAGCCCAATCGGTAAAGTGGCGAACATAATAGAAAATAGCATTATTTATAGCAACATAGGAACGCACTTGCAATATACTATAGCCCCTACTCTGGGCATTATAATAAAATTTATAACATACTTCAATGTTAGAGAAATAGAGGTATTTCTAAAGCTAAACAATCGATTTTGATTCATTTTGACATGGAATATAGAGTGCTCATAGCTAATAGCTACGAGAAAATGTGCAAAAAATCTATGAAGAAATTTTGCAATAACAGAATTACGAATTATATGTATAAATTTAAAATCACGCGAATATTAGTGCTTGCGTTTATTTTGGAAAAGAGTAAAGATTTTTTTAATGACCCCTAAATATACAAAAACCCTTCTCTTTTACAAAAACACTTGAAGCAATAATAGACAAGGTGACTGTACCATATAGAATGCAATTACTAACATCAGTGCATTCGACAAGTGTTCGACAAGCTATTAAACGATTTACCGCAAGAGATAGGCGATCTAATCGATCTATGATAGATTTATTATCGGAAAATAGGGAAATAACTTTTATGTTTTTTTGGGCATGAATCAATTTCGATAAATATTGATGTTCTTTTTTACAATATTCATTATTTTTTTTGTGAAATTGTATGTCTACAATAACAACAATAATATGAATTAATAATTTTTTGTCGTTTTTGTAACTGGTAGGTAGTTGATTTATTCGTAGATTTTTTAATATTGCTATCATTCGGTCACTCCAATTTTTATAACAACTTAAGGAAAAGCCTAGATTGTTGCGCTTGTATTTTCTTTACTGGAAAATGTTGAAAAGGCTGTTTATTGAACGAATAAGTTTCTCATAAACAAATATATATTTTCGTTCTTTCCAAACAAAAAAGACGATTTACTTAAAGTTACGTGTACATTACACCTACATTGTTTTGCGAACCTTTCACACCATTGAGCATATGGGTCCATCGAGATGCCATTAGCCCCGCTGAGGGTCTTGGGTCCCGCTTGTGACACTCACGGTGCTTGAGGGTAAGGCTCTGATGTGGGTGAAGCGAAGCGATAGATGTTTATAGCTTTGGTATGTGTAGTGTGAAGTAGTTGATAAAATTGATGCTAAAAAGTTTCGACAGTTGGTCTAGTTCTTTTGATTAGGGAGAAACAGCGCTGACGTTATGAAAAAAAATGTTCTGAATGAATTATTGTTATCAATTAAATAAGTTATTGCATCATAACATTCATCCTATTTATTTCAAACATTTAGAAAATAAAGTTCTTCTATTTGATGGTACTTTTTTATAAAATTAAACTATGAAATTATGAATCTAATATTTTTATACATATGTTTTTTATACATAATTATTTCATACATATGTTTATACTGTACGTCTATTTATCGCTTCACATATCCTATCTTCCACTACACAACACGCCGTTTCGCATTCTCATGGCAGCTTTTAGCTGTGAAAACACGCAAAGGGGCTAAAGAAATGGGATATTGTGACTGCACTCGCTCTCAATGGTGAAGTGTGGTGTAATGGGCCTTGCCTTGATATTAGATGATAATTAATGTACTTGTTTACGGTTTATAGTGAATTAGAATGGATGTGCGGGGTACCAAAGAGTAGAGAAGAGTAGTAATTGAAACTTTTTGACGTGACAACGTCTTATAATTCGATAGAGCCGGCTGCACGCACGAAAAAACATGACTCATGCGGCGTTACCTCGCTCTGAGGCGTTCCATGTAAGGCTTGAAGTGCAAGCGAGAGCACAGAACGAGCGACAAAGAAGCACAATCGGACGTTGTCACGTTCAACTATCGTCAGTAAACCGTCTTTACAGACAACCAATTTTTTTTTCAGGTATTTATTACACAATGGCAGTGCTGGGTCCAGCGCTGGGATACGTTGTTGGCGGACAGCTACTTTATATTTACACCGACTTTGCTACAGTTAATTCAGAAACGTACGTATGTGTCAATGTCAAATGTTTATTTAAATGTACATACAATATATTTATATTTTTAAAGTGAAACTTTTATTACATCGTCTCAAACTTTTTGGTCTGTGTAGCGCATCGGCATGTCGCGTGACGGTTCCGAACACTGCTTTGTGTAGCGCATGTCGCGTGACGGTCGGCTGCCGAGTAGGTATACCTACTCGGCAGCGTTCGAACAGTTTCACTTTTACCGTGGTTTCATAAAACCACACAACATTTTTTAAAATTCTATTAAATAATCAATAATCATTTGCATAATTTTTTAAAGGTTTTTGAAATAGCTACGTTCCATAAAATTAAAAAATTGTAAAACGCGTCAACTACTAATACAAATAAACATAAAATATTAACTATAATAAAATTTTAATAAATATTTTAAATATTACATAATAGCAAAGGTTCAAGAACCATTCCATAGAACCATAAATTACAAATTATAATCGTGTGCCAAAAAGCGCGGTAAGCGGCAACACGTTAGCGGTTAGCTCAATTATCTAACCGTATTGCGTTCACGTTTTTAATATTTCAACTCGGCAGCGACACGGCTTCATTTCAAGTTGCCCTCTTGCTTTCATCTCATTGTGCCTCTCAAAAGCAACTTTTCAGCCAAATTAATTCCACCGTTTCATACTTTCATGGTTTCTGGAACGAAATATGATTTTCCGCGCGATGAGTTTTTGAACGAACTGTGTGGCTTCTCTTTTTAAATTAACCGCCTTTCGTTCTTCGAGTAAACATAGGAAATAAACAGTGGAGTTCTGCTTTGTAGCGTTTTTTTGTAATATTTTTGACAGAAGTACAATTTCGTCTAGGACCTTTTGCATTTCCTTTAAGGAAATAAGTAGGTAGGTATATACGTTTTGCATTTGTTCGACTGCTCTGTAATTTCTGTGTGTTTGTGCTGTTAACTGTATTTTAAGCACGACTTTTCATATGTTCGTGATCTAAGGGAAGCATAAGAACTGGGGATATAAATCTACGATTCGTGTAACATGATATCCCATTTATAAATTCGAAAGTTTGAATTGCAGATATTTATTACCGTTTTACGGAAACAAGTCCTTTGAACTTATTTAGGTAGCTGAAACATTGTTATTCCAATTCCGAATTCTGATAATAATATTCTATGCCTAGAACACCGGCTAGATTTTTTAGAAATTGGCCGATTGTTTTAATAAAAACGAGCACGACCACCAGTTTTTTTATCAACGAAATTTTACAAAAGACAACATAATAATGTACATATTTTGAAATAATTACATTAAATAACAGGTATTAATTCTATGGGAATCAACTACCTAATACCCTACTCGTGTTTGCGTTGATTTCTCAACTGTCGAATTTGCATACAAAAACAATTTAATATTCCGATATCTGGATAGATATGTTGACTGGATGTTTGTGAAAACATTGTGTGTTGTTTTAGGGATGTTAGTATGCTAATTGTTTTTTAGATAAACATGACATTTGAATTAGTGGAATTGATTATATTATCCACATGTTGATAGTTATGAAGTGAAATAGATCAGTACTGTGTAATCAAATATGTTATTATTGTAAACGCTGAGTTGAAACCGATGGTTTCCGGATGAATGGATTTATATACATACTTATATATACTTTTATTTAAAAATAGCCTTAAAATTTTTTTGATTTCAATTTGTTTTCTAAATTATTTATTCTATTCTATTAAAATAATTCAAAAAGTACATGTGCTTTTAAGGATTCTAATTTTCCAGGTTAGGTATAACTCCCACGAGCTCAGTTTGGATCGGAGCGTGGTGGATCGGCTTCATACTCTCGGCTTTGATCTGTCTGTTTATAGCGATACCTCTACTTGCCTTTCCTCATGAGTTACCTGGTAAGAATTGTATATGACCTTTGAAAGTTATAGCTTAACATTTAATAATTTAGGAAAATTAGTTAGTCAAAAAGTATTTTGTATAAGATTT
The DNA here is from genome assembly GCA_907164685.1 of Colias eurytheme. Lineage (NCBI taxonomy): Eukaryota > Metazoa > Arthropoda > Insecta > Lepidoptera > Pieridae > Colias > Colias eurytheme. The sequence goes on along the minus strand of CAJQZN010036640.1, from coordinate 18,205 downwards.
TATTTCTGTTAACATAACTACAAAGTTCTAGCACTTATACATGTTGGTAGCAGAACTCCACACATCAATACTCAAAACTACCGTTAACTACCGTTAACTTACCGTTGTCATGCTTACCCCTTTAATACAACACTTACAAGGGCATTTTTTAATCCATTACCATTATCATTGATATATAAGCAGCAGAAATCTACACATTAGAAGTGTACAAAACTGTTCTGTTTGTACAAAACCAATCTATTTTCGATAACATATTGACGTTACGCTATTGCACGTTAAGCCCTTTTAAGCCCAGTCTTAGGAAGAAATTCACACATTAAACAGTAGCATCAAAAGGACTACACGTTATAAATGCACTTCATAACACTAAATTTATATTCTCTACCAATTTCTCTACACATTTTAGGCGCTGCAGAAATCCGCGCCGCCAAAGTATCAGAAGCGCACGCATCAGCCACCACATCTGGTGCATTCAGTGCTCTGCGAGAACTGCCCCACGCAGCAGCAGCATTACTCCGAAACCCCACTTTCATGTTCCTGAACCTGGCGGGAGCTAGTGATGGGCTACTGATATCAGGCTTCGCGGCGTTTCTGCCGAAACTGATTGAGAACCAGTTTGCGGTTAGCGCGTCGCAGGCTGCTTTGCTTTTGGGTGAGTTTGTTTAAGGATAGGTTGTTTTGATTGCGCAGGACAGGGGCACAGACCTTTAACATATCATCCGTAAAATTAGTTTTCAGTGTATTGCATAAATTTGTGGTTTATAATATTTAGGTTTACACGAGCTAAATTTACAAGTGATCAGGATTCAGGGCGTTATTAAATGTGAGGTAATTATTATTTTGGATTTCTTTCGCTGCTTTGACACTTTCACTGAATGTAACGTATCCTTACTACTTTTTTTGGGACAATTGTGCAATTTGTGGGACTTGTCCAACCTTTAAATTCCATTTTCTCTATTTTTTCAATTACTCCAATCATTTTCTTCCACTCTTTAAAACATTGCATTTCATATTCGTATCTTAATTTCAGGTGTAATCACAGTCCCCGCGGGTGGCGGTGGGACCTTCGCAGGCGGCTGGCTCGTGAAGCGCTGGCGACTCTCCTGTGCGGGAATCATCAAGTTATGTGTCGCTGCTACTGTACTAGCTGGAGTATTCTCTGTGTCTTTTGTACTGTCGTGCGATGACTATCCCTTCGCGGGGATTACTGTGCCGTACTCTAGTCCTAGTGTTGGGTGAGTTGGTTCTTCAAAAGTTTTTAAAAGCTTTCGCGCAGCAGTTTTTGAAGTGAAACTTCTTTATTTTCAGCAGTGTGGAAAAATATATTATATGGGATGCCTTAAAGTATTGGAAATATTTTAAGGCATCATGGCCGCCAGTTTTCATAAAATTATCAAGATCATTCCAAGATATTATTTTGGATGGATACTGATGACTTAAATATTGGACACATTACAGGGGCAGCAGTCTGGTCGCGCAGTGCAACGCAGGCTGCGGGTGCTCCAACGCCGCATACTCCCCGGTGTGCGGTGCGGACGGGCGCGTGTACTACTCGCCGTGCCACGCCGCCTGCCGCGCCGCAACACGTGGCGCCGCGCAGCTCTACCACCGGTGCGCGTGTGTGCAGACCAACGCCACACTGCCGAGCTATGCGGAGCTAGGTATATATAATTATATATTGCCAGAAATAATAATAAAAAAACTTTACCAAAGTACTATCATATCGTCCAAGTAAAGAAAAAATCTTTTATACTTTTCTAATTTTAGATTCTTTTGTCAGTTTCGATTACTTTTCGGATTTTTTGACATTCCAGAACATTATATGAATTAAATAATTACAACCAGATTGACAACCGTCAACTTTTGCTATCTATAGCTACTTGGTAAAAGTTTATAAGCAAATCCAACGAACCATCTAATTTTATCAAAGTTTTATTAACACTTTATTCAAAGATATTCGTTTTATTTCCAGATGGTGGTGAACCAATCATGTACGAAGCCATCAATAGCACGTGTCAGTCGAAATGTCCATATCTATGGCTGTTCGTGTGCCTTACATTCTGCATTATGTTCTTCACATTTCTGGCTACAATGCCAGCTTTATCCGCGACATTAAGGTGATTTAAGGCGAAAATGAAACTTAGAGATATATTAGGATTTCTTTTTTCAGTATAAATATAATTTTCTCGTCTGTGATTATACAGATTTAATTTGATATTCTTTGTACCATTTTTGACCATGACATCATGATCATTGTGAGGCTCATCTGATTCACTTCTAACCCCACGTTTTAAGTTTTGGTTTTACCCTATTTGTTAAAATATATTTGCTGCATAGTACCAAACATATTCTTTTTCTTTCTTTCATACTAATAAACATAAAATATTCTTAAATATCTTTCTTCCAAACTAATAAATTACTTCTTCTTTAGATGCGTCCGCGAAGACCAGCGTTCTTTCGCGCTAGGTATTCAATGGATCCTAGTACGGTTACTCGGAACTATCCCCGCACCGTTACTGTTTGGCTTCCTCATCGACTTGTCTTGTTCTGTGTGGGGCAACGCGTGCGATCGAACTACTTCGTGTCTGCTATATGATAATAAGGACATGAGCAGGTAAATAAAAAAAATAAGTGTTGCTGCAGATGACGTTCCTTGAAGGACCTTTCACCCGCATGGGGAAATGAAATTCTTATGGGAGTAAGATTAGTTACACCGCTGTAAAAGTAGCCTATGCAACTTTCTAGCCAAACTATATCCAGATAACAAATCATAGAAATGCTTGATTGTGTGAAGTGGAAAAAGGCAAATCAAAAAAAATCGCATTCAAAATTTTAGTTGTGATTTCTCTAACAAAAGCGATCATAACATTACTTAAGCTTTTTCAAAATGCTCAAATCTCCTATTTTTCAGGTACATGTTAGCGCTAGCCGCGATAGGTAAGCTCTGCACAGTGATATTCTTCTTCCTAGCCTGGTGGTGTTACCACCCAGGTCCCAAGGCCCAACCCCCACTTGATATGGCCCATAGCGAGAAAAGTAACGGCACTATACCCACCGTGGCCACCGTGAGCACTATATCCAATGACCGTACCAATGGGTACTGTAATGCGGCACTAGAGTGTAGTGACCATTTATAAAGTTTTGGGGGTAGATGGAAATAGTGTTTTGGAATTCTGTTTTAAAAGCAACATTAATATATCCACCGTGGCCACTGAAAGTGCTGTAATGCGGCGCTAGTGTAGTGACTATTTATAAAGTTTTGGGGGTAGATGGAAATATTGTGCGATTTTGGAATTCTGCTTTTTAAAGCAACGTTCATATACCCACCGTGGCTACTGTAAGTACTGTAATGCGGCGCTAGTGTAGTGACTATTAAAAGTTACTATATCCAATGATCATAAAAGGTACTGTAACGGGGGTGAACATTTATAAAGTTTTGAGGGTAGTGGAAAGTATTGTGTGATTTCGGACTACTGGAATCTGTTCGTATTATTGTTTTGATTTAATGTGACAGTTTTTATGGAAGAAATTGTGACTCCTATGGATTGTGACCAGAAGTATTAAATAGGTAAGACACAGACACACAAATTGTAACATAATAATTTATGCAGGTTTTTATTACCCAGAAACAGTGACTGATTTTACCATAGTCAAGTCAGTTACTTTCGCTATCGAAAATATGTTTGATATAATTTTTCCCACAATTTATTTATAATTGAGTATCCCTTCTGTGTATAGATAGAAACAGTAGAACAAAAACTCCAAAACCTTCTAGGAATTACTGGTTTTTTGAACAACTATGAGACCAAAATGTTTATCGTCACTGCCAACGGTAGTGAGTGTAATGGTTAGTGCAATTTTGTAAATCAGTCTAGAAATAAGTAGGTGAGTAAAACAGCGTGACCAATTTTGATGCAGTATTCATATACATGGTGTTAGAATTGAGTTGATATTAGTTATGAAACCATACTATTATGTAATCTAATTATAAAAATCACTCTCAATGCTTTTTTGTGTTATTCTTTAGTTGATTATGTAATGTAAATAATTCAAATGCATAAAAGTACATATTGTAACATAATATTATCAAAATGTCTCAAAATTTATTTTTATTTTACTTTTTAATATATTTATTTGTTGATTTTATGTAATAATTGTTGTAAAGTATAAGTGTATTTTGGTTGAAGACTGATTCTTTACATAGTCATAGTGGGTAGTTTTAAAATCCTACTTAGTAATAAAAATGCAACAAAAATGTAACATCACATATTTAATTTATGTTCATGGTAGTTAAGTAAAAAACACAAATAACTGCAAAAAATCAAATTATGCAAGATTTCATTGATTTTGTCACTTTTTGTCACGTGCGACAACTAAATTGACCACATTCTGTAAAATATTTGTGTTATAAATTTATTTTGCAATTATCCATAGTACTGACTATAACTAACTAGCTAACAGATCACTGGATCTGTTGTTTTTATTCTTGCTTATATTGTAATCATAGAAAATGATTCTCAAATCTTTTGAAGTAGGCAACACATACATATTCTTTCATAAAATTGATTTGCAACCACAGTTTTCAACTGTTTAAAATTTTTTTAATAATGTTACCATAATATAAAATACATACTCAACATACGGACCGAATTATCAAATGCATCTAAATTTTAAGTCACTGTGTAATAAAAAACTTTACCACAAAAACGGCAATTTATTACCTGAGTTTGTGAAAACTTGAATCGTTTTGATTTAGAATAAATTCTGCAGCCTGGTACAAAATTGCACCAAGTACATAGTCAATTTTACCAAGCTTCAGAAAGCAATAGTTTGGACAATATAGTTCTTTGGAACTGAACAATAGAGACCACATCACAATAATATGTCGTATTCCTACTAAAATAGTTGTAATATAGTAATTGATACATTCCATGTACAATGTAGTATTGTAGATAAGCCCTTTTATACATTTTCATGTTGGTATCATACATTTTTAGTAGTAAGTAACGGTTTTGAGATGTACAATTTTACAATTATAATAAAAAATTGTTTAGATTTTTGTATATTATTTGTGTACCTACTAGATCCTATATTTCCTTACTCTGAATTTGTATAAGTGGACTTCGCCCTTTGAAAACAAAGGACTTAAAAAATTTAAGATAGAATGATTTCTGCAAAAAATCCTCAGGAATTTCGATAGACTAGACTAGATAGAATATTATAATGTAAGTATTTATGTGAAGACCAAAAATAAAACTTCCTTATCATATTAATAGGACAATATAATTAGAATATAAATGTGTACAACTTAACAAAAATGCAACATAATGATAGAGTATCACAATTGACATCAGATTCAGAAGAACTTCACACCTTGGTTGTCGTCAAATTCCATTAGTTCACATTTGCCTTTCACTTCTAGAGTTTTTAGTGCCTTTATTAAAATATTTATATCCAGTCCGTGGAACTCTGAAATTATTAAAATGAATTTTTAAACAGTTAATCAATAAATTTATAATTGGAAATAAAATGTGGTTACAAAAGAAAAATGTCAAATTACAGGGTGTTTTCAAATTCATCTAATGTTAATGAACCTCATGCGAGCAAAGTCACGAACATGAAGCTACAATGAACAATTTTAACTGGATATTCTTAATTGCAAAATTTTATACGACAAAGTATACATGATTCTAATTCTTCTGAAAGACTTCAGTCACAACAATTAATGTTGAACTAGATTAGCCAACTACGCATAACAAAAAAATTGTAAAACTATAGTAAAACTAACTCATAATATACACATAATAAATTATCGAACTAACCTTCTCCTTCCGTATTTTCGCCCTCTCTCAACTCAAAGAGCGTACACACAGAGTTATTCAAGCCGTTAGCACTGACCCAGTTATACACCATATTGCCCCACTCATCCAACGAATGCCAATACACTTCCCATACATTCTTGGTCTTATCAATTGGCGCAGCTTTACCACATCTCGCCATGTCTTCTAATATTGTTAATATAGCGTCTTGTGATAATCGTCTGTTAATCGCAGCATTGTTAAACAGTGGTGTGTTTGGAGCCTCTCTGATATCTATTAAATATTGCTTTGTGGCCTTTAAATACTGTGCAATAAGTTCCTCCCACGCGGCTAGTTGCTTTTGACGTGTTTCGGAGTGCGGTTGGATCCTGAAATGTAAGTATTTATTGTTAAAGATGGTTCATGTAGTTTAATTCTTCATTTTTTCCTAAGAGTGTAATGAGATTCTTAAGTAAACAATAAAATTAAAGGACTAAAATTTATTAGTTTATTCAGCACAATTTGTCAGTGAATCATGATTGTGTATTTTCTAATTAATAATAATGATATTAATCCATAACAATAATTTTACCTAATATAAAATTTTCTAATACTTTCAGCCTATCATTTATGTTCATACTGTGTATATTATCCTAATAATTTTACATGTTTTGTAAATATTTCTTTACATAATTTATAAATCTTCACCTATGATTCCATTGTTCTTAATATCCCCATATATTTCTATTAATTGCTTTTCAGTATTTATTCTTTTCACAAGAGTTTTAACAGATTTAGGCTCCAAATCAGTCACAGCTAACCTATAAGCCAACTTTCTTCCTTGAAACATAACCCGTGGGTGTCCATCACAGTATTGTTCAGTAAAGGTTATCATAACTGAGCAATCTTTAGCAATGGCAGATATTAAAGCTAATTCTATATTTTCCGCTGTATTTAGAAACTTTCTTTTATCGCTTTCTAGCTTCAGATTCAAACCTTCAGACTTCAATCTATCTAGTATTTTAGTAACATAAGAATAATCATTGTCACTTGAATAGTCAATATTTAAATCTTCAGTTATTCTCTGTAGTGATAGAAGGTTGTGTAATAGAGAATTTAGTGGCAAGTCATTGCCTTCAACACAATTTGCACTTAATTTTAAAGGTGTATAATCTTTGTCTGTCAAATTAATGATTGAATTGCCATCACCAAGTAAAACTTGAATAAGAAAGTTGAGAAAGACATCAGTATATTTGAATATTATAGATTCTATGATGTCATCAAACTGTGTTCTATTGGAATGCTCATTGAAAATTATATTTCCATTCTTGAACATTTTAAAATTATTTTGAGGATTATTAATCAAGTTAAGTAAGGCAAATTTCATTCTGCTTTCATTTCCAGAGTAAAAGTCCAAAGGACAGTACTCACTGACATTATCAATTTCACTCTTGTTTAATTTTAAAAATTGTTTCAAACAATAATAGCATTTGGAGTACTTTTGAAAAGTTTTTGCAAGAAAACCTTCCTTGGGTTTAATTTCTATGCAATAATTATCAAAAGTTGTATTTAATTTAGTTAAATTTGGCGCTTTAATAGCATAAGGGCTAATTAAAGTTTTGTGCTGTCTATTTTTCGGTCTCACATCTGCAAGCTTTAGGATGAGTTTTTCAATTTCATCTTTCGATAATGTTACAATTTCGTGTTCATAAGCTGCGTTGCCGTGAATTAAAGGTAACATAACAAAATTTACATATTCTATGCTTTGTCGCACAAAACCAGTATTCGTGTGAGAATCATCTTTTATGAGACGGTATACATTCGGTGTATTAACGATTTCGAAAACAATGTGGACATTTCCTTCGTTAATGTATTTCCACTCGTTATTTAATATAGACATCGTGAAAAGAGCTCCTGAAAATAGACTCTAGGTAATATTTACTTACGTAAAAAAAGGAGGAAAGCTATATTGCCATGGCCAGGACACTTCTGCCATATTTACATCAATTATGTTTTCTGTCAAATGTTCCAAAGTAAATGAGTAACTTATTTGAAAAATCTACACTAAAAAGATAGTGAAGAATGCTTTACTATAATATTTTTAGGATTTGTTTAATTTACCAAATTATGATTCAACTTTGAGTTTTGTCTTTTGAGTTTTGACAACTGACAGATTTTAATGTTTTTTTTTTTTTTTTTTTTTTTTTTTTCTGTTATGGCAAGAAGATATAACTATTTGCCAGTGTCAAGTATGTATGTAATAAAAAGGTAAGGAAACTGATACCAGTGCAAACTTAGCACCCCATCAATGGAATTTTGGGTCGAAAATGACCTTGATCGTTAGGTCCCCGTTAGGTCCTTTAAGGTCCCACAATTTTTTCGTTAGGTCCCCTTTAGTTTTTTTTTTAATAATTTTTTAAATTTTAGGTATAAAAAAAAATGCACTTTAGCACCCCATCCATAGAATTTTGGGTCAAAAATGACCTCAATCGATAGGTCTCCGTTAGGTCCTATAAGGTCCCACAATTTTTTCGTTAGGTCCCCTTTAGTTTTTTTTTAAATAATTTTTTTTTAATTTTAGGTATAAAAAAAGTTACACTTTAGCACCCCATCCATAGCAAAATTGGCAAATTTTATCAAAATCGTATTCTTTACCGTTAGGTCCGTATGGGCTCATCATTGAAATTGTTGAATTGTGAATGTCCAGCGCACAAATAAAGACATAGAAACGTCGTTGAATTTTACGAACGAACAAATAAATGAACTACAGTCGAAAATTGAATCAATAAAAAGTGAATTTAAAAATGTCAACTTCAAAATTAGTTTATTAGAGGAAAATGTAGATTTACTGCAGAGAATTTCACGTAAAACTAGTTTAGAAATACGTAAACTACCCAAACAGATAAATGAAAAGAAAAAAGATTTGTTCCTGCTGGCATCCAATTTGTTATGTTATCTTGGACTAGAGGACGAACAAAAGAATATACGTGACGCCTTTCGTCTGCCGAGCAAGAAAGACTCCACTGATTCAACCATGGTTGTTGAATTTTCTAATACATTAACTAGAAACACTGTTATAGACGCCATCAAGAAATTTAATAGAAATAACCCATCACAAAAATTAAACAGCAATAATTTGGGCATTAAAGGTCAATCAAAACCATTGTACATCTCCGAATATCTTACCCCTAAAGACAGACGACTGTTTTACCTAGCAAGGGAATTCGCAAAGACAGAGGAATATCTATTTTGTTGGATGAGCAATGACAGGGTCTACCTCCGGAAGAAGGAAGGGGCATCGTATATTCTGATTAAAAGCGAAGATCAATTGAATCAACTAAAACTAAAAAAGTGACTAGATGTTAAGCTAAAATTATTTTTAATTTTTTTCTTATATTATTTTATAATACTTTTAATTAATATAATGTTTAAATACTCATTCCTACAAATATACTCAAGTTACATATCTTACAACAATTATTACAAAATTTACACACTCAAATCAAAATACAATCTTTTAATTTGCATACAAATAAAAACATCCTTACATATACATCATATATACACCTCAATTCACATCAAAACCCAATATACACAATTAACCAAAGTATCAAAAATGACCTATCAGAAGCCTTCTTATTATATAGATATAATTTATGCGTTAGAAATATGTGTTTTCTCTAAATTAAACTTACAAACTATATGCGTAAAAATGGGATCATGTGCCTATAACACTTAAACCTTAACATATTATAAAAATTATGGATAATGTCTTATTAAATGAAATATCGGTTGAAATAGACAACTACTCCAAGACACAATCGTTCACATGCAATCCCGATGAGTCACACCTTTATCTGACAAACAAAGATACTACAAACTTCATTATTACTTTAAATATAAGAAGTGTTTATAAAAATTTTAATGAATTTGAACTATTTTTGAACCGGTGTAACCTGGAACCGATGTTTATTACTCTAACGGAATGCTGGTTGGATAAATACAAAATACCTCCTATACTGAATAACTACAATTCTTTTTGGACTAAAAAAACCCGTAACCAAAATGATGGTATTGTTGTGTACTGTTTAAATCATTTGATTTGTAATGTGGACGAGATGGAATTGTTAGATGGTACATGCCTGATTGTTACGTACAGTAATACCGCAATTATATCAATTTACCGTTCTCCTTCTATAAAATGTATAAATAATTTTCTACTTTCTCTTGAAAATATATTAATTAAGCTTAATAAATTCAAAAATATCTATATTGTTGGAGATATAAACATCGATATTAAACCAGAGAGTAATGACCCTAATAGCTCACCTTATCTTGATTTTTTACACGGTCAAGGATTTTTACCCGCTCATTTACTTCCTACAAGGGAAATGAATTGTCTTGACCATATTTTTATGAAATCGGATTATACTGGCACATCTCTCGTCTTTAACACATTTATCACCGACCATAAAGTTGTATTTCTTAACCTAAATTTTAAATCAAATATCAGTATAAATAAAAACATACATAAAATTAACTATGAAGGTGCCATTAGTCATTTATATAATACAGACCTCAGTAAAATTCTCGATATAAAAAATCCCCATTTAGCTGCTGAATATCTCACTACTGCAATCATGAACTCCTTAAAAATAAATACCAAAATTATTTCTCTTTCTCGCAGTCAGAAAATTATTAAACCTTGGATAACTATTGGAATGTTACGATGTATACGTACGCGAGACCGCATGCATTTAAAATTAAAAAAGCAGCCTAATAACATGACCCTAAAATTAACATATTTAAGATATCGAAATTTTTGTAATAAAACTTTAAAAAATTTGAAATTAGCATATGAGAGATCGGAATTCTCAAAAGCAAGCAACAACAATAAGTTAATATGGAACAAATTAAAAGAGATAACTAATTGCAAACAAACGAAAACACCTCCGATTGATTTACTCTCGTGCAACAGTGATCCTAATATTTCCATTAATAAAGTTAATCACTTCTTTGGTTCGGTTGGGAAAAATCTAGCTGCTAATATTAAACTAAATTCTAATAATAATTCTGGTACTAATTTTCTTGAAAATCAGCAAACTAATCAATCAACATCTATGGTTCTCTTGGAAACAAATGACTTGGAAATCGATGGTATTATAAGTAATTTAAAAGATAGTAGTGCATGTGGTTGGGATGGTATCCCAACCAAGTTCATTAAAAAGGCGAAACACATAATAATTCCTTATTTAACTAATATATTCAATTCATGTATAGCTAAAGGCATATTTCCTAATGTTTTCAAGAAGTCGCTTATTCATCCTGTTTATAAGAGTGGGGACAGAAAAGATGCTAATAATTATAGACCTATCTCTGTGCTCCCTGTCCTTTCGAAAATATTAGAAAAAATTCTTAATAAACAACTTGTTAACTTCTTGGAGAAATATAATCTACTCTCAAACTTCCAATTTGGTTTTCGAAAGGGCAGGTGCACAGAAGATGCAGTTAATCACTTGGTTAATCAAATAGGTAATCATGTCGATAAAAAACAAAAGGTCCTAGGTATCTTTTTAGACTTAAAAAAAGCATTCGACACAGTTTCTGTTCCGATACTTTTGGAGAGGATGGAAAGGTATGGTATTCGTGATGTTCCGTTAAAAATTTTTAAAAACTACCTCGAAAATAGATTTCAGTGTGTTAAAATAAATGATCATCTTAGTGATGACTGTCCTATGTTATTCGGTGTACCGCAGGGAAGTGTGCTCGGCCCAACTCTCTTCTTAATATATATAAACTCTCTCTGTAACTTAAATCTTGCCAATGGCTCAATTATTAGTTTTGCAGATGATACTTCACTTATCTTTCATGGAGAGAGTTGGGCTGAGGCGTGCCTCCACGCGGAGAACGGCATTAGAACTGTTTCAAATTGGTTGCGAAATAGTCTACTCACCTTAAATCTGGAAAAAACTAATTTTATTGCGTTTAGTCCCACTAATTCTTCTCAACCACCTAATGATTTTATATTAAAAGTTCACAACTGTGATACATTCAATTCGAATATATTATGCAATTGTTCTGCTATAAAAATGGTTCCACACATTAAATACCTAGGAGTTATAATCGATAACCTTTGTAAATGGAAGCAACATATTGAACTTATAACCACTAGAGTTCGGAAACTGTCGTGGATTTTTAAAAGACTTAGGGTATTACTGGAACACAATATCATATTTATGGTTTACAAAGCTCTTTGCCACTCAATTATCCAATATTGCATTTCGGTATGGGGTGGCACTTTCAAAACGTCGTTAATAATTCTAGAGAGAGCACAAAGAGGCATTCTCAAGGTCATTCTTCATAAACCTTTTAGATATCCAACTGACCAGCTGTATAGGGAAGCTAAAATTCTGAATGTAAGGCAGACATATATATTGCAAATAACACTTAGACAACATAAAATAACACCTCTTTGTGCTGTCTCTTCTGGTAAGAGAAGAAATGACCTGGTATGCTCTAACCTTATTCCGCGTACTGGTTTCCTTCGTCGCCAATCTTCATACATGAGTATATTTTTATATAAAAAGGTCAATAAAAGCCTTTCTATACACAGTCTTACCTTAGTAAAATGTAAAAAGAAGGTTACAGAGTGGTTGCTAACCCAGAATTATTCAGATACTGAACAATACATAGTTCAAATAAAAATTTAGCAAACCTCTATCTATGGCCACTACATCCACTCACGCGCTAACACACTCATACACACATACATTCACACACACACACACACACACTCATACATACACACACGCTCACACATGCATACAAACACGCGCCTCATTCAAACACGCACGCACAACATATGAGTATATCTACTAAACTTGAGTAAAAAAATGTATAATTTAAATTTTATTTTGTATAATTTTGTATAAAAATAGCTAAATTACCTAAATCATTATTTAAGTTAATATTATGCTATAGTTCTGTTATTATTGTGTCATTAAGGAAGGTGGACCCCAAAATACAGGCTGTCCTAGTTTGGGGTCCAAATGTTACATGTTTGTACCTAACCCACAAATTGATCAATAAATGATTTTTATTTTATTTTTTATTTATTATTTTATTTTATTAAAATTATAAAATAATAAAAACCTGCGCATGCGCCTTAGAGCATTAAGGCATGCGCACATCATACATAAACAGTGCGAAATTTAAAATGGTATCGTTTCATTTATTAAATAAATCTATTGTTCTGAGAGTGCTTATTTATTAAAAACCTACTTTTCAACCTAGAATTAAAATAACCTGGTATTAGTGTCAATCTATGGTGTCAATATATTTTTTGTAGCGGCCACAGGGCCACACTACGGTCGAGGTATAGATTCGGAAAGAATAACATGCAACAAATCATTAATTTGATTCGGGATGACCTTCGCGTGGACACTCGAGGGGGCGGTATTCCAGTGGAACTGCAAGTGATGGCAGTTATTCGATATTGGGGCCGGCATGAGGTAGATGTGACTTGTGCTCTAGTTTTGGATATATACAATAGAAAAGCCTGTATAACGATCTATTACATTACAGATCCAAGAAGATTGTGCTGACATTCACAGAATGAGTCAACAGACACTTTCCCGTTTGTCCCGAAATGTTGCTATTGCGTTAGCTTCTAAAAGTTCGCGTTATATTAATATGCCGTCGAACTCAACCGAGGAAGCCAAAGCAATTAGGAAATTTGAGGCCATAATATGCGGGATGAAGCGTATCATTGGTGCAATAGATTGCACTCATATTAAGATACGCAAAGTGAGTGGAGAGGCTGGACAGTACTATGTTAATAGGAAGGGACATTACTCCATTAACACTCAAGTATGAACATTGTACAATAACATTTTAGTTTGATCATAGTGTATTTAAAGTAATAAATTTTCATTGTTATGTGTGCTATTATGTGTTTCTAATTTATAATAATATTGATGACAATAATTACAGGTAGTATGTGACTCTGACCTTAAAATCTGCGATATTGTGTGTCACTGGAGAGGAAGTACACATGATTCCCGCATATATAGAGAAAGCTCAATAAAGCGGAGGTTTGAGGAGAATGAATTTCATGGGAAGCTTTTTTTTTTTTTTTTTTTTTTTATGTTAGAGCAAGCAAAGGAGCAGATGGGCCACCTGATGTTAAGTGGTCACCACCGCCCATAAACACTTGTAACACTAGGAGTGTTACAGGTGCTTTGCCGGCCTTTCATGGACAAATAAGCTCTTTTCTTGAAGGCCCCAATGTCGTAGTTGTTCGGGAATACCGCAGGTGGCAAATCGTTCCACAGTTTCACCGTACGCGGAAGGAAGTTGCGGGTGAAGCGGACAGTGGTGGAGCGCCAACCATCCAGATGGTGCGGATGGAACTGGTTTTTACGGCGTGTGGTCCGGTGGTGGAACTGTGCGGCTGGTAGTAGGTGGAACAATTCCTCAGAGCACTCCCCATAGTAGATTCTGTACAGTATACAGAGAGACGCAACGTCTCTTCGCACTGACAGAGGATCGAGCCTATCGGAAAGCCTACGGTCATCGACAATTCGAGCTGCTCGACGTTGGATGCGGTCAAGAGGAAGGAGTTGATACTGTGGGGCTCCGGCCCAGAGATGAGAACAGTACTCCATATGCGGTCGCACCTGAGCCTTGTAAAGCTGAAGTCGGTGGGCCGGCTTGAAGTACTGTCTCGATCTACTGAGCACACCAAGTTTTTTCGAGGCTAATTTGGCCTTCGCTTCCAAATGACTGCGGAATTGAACGTCACTCGAGATTTCGACTCCGAGGATTCCGATTTTCGGCGATATACTAAGGGGAGTACTCTTAAACCGAGGTTCTACGACAAATGGGGTCTTTTTAGCGGTGAACGCGCAAACCTGTGTCTTTAGGGGATTGAACTCGACAAGATTAAGTTCGCCCCAATCCGAGACTTCTTGGAGAGAAGACTCAACTTCAGACACAAGTTTGTTTCGACTCTCATTGAGGCTTTCCTTTGAGGTGTTTGCACGGCCGGGATAAAGAGCATCCCCCGTACTGTCGTCTGCATAGCAATGAATGTTACTGATTTGTAACAAATCATTGATATGCAGAAGAAACAGTGTAGGAGATAGCACGCAGCCTTGTGGGACACCAGCATTCACATGAAGAGGCTTAGAGCAAGAACCGTCGATAACGACCTTAATGCTCCTCTCCTCCAGGAAGCTGGCAACCCAATCGCATAACCTCGCAGGAAGTCCGAAAGATGGTAATTTCGCTAGAAGTGCCCTGTGCCAGACCCGATCGAAGGCTTTCGCTACATCCAAACTTACAGCCAATGCCTCCCCTTTACTCTCAACCGCCTCCGCCCATCTGTGAGTGAGGTACACCAAAAGATCACCAGTCGAGCGACCACTACGGAAACCGTATTGCCGGTCGCTTAACAGCTGGTTCTCCTCCAGGTACCTCATGAGCTGGCAGTTAATAATGGATTCCATTATTTTGGAGAGTAAAGAAGTGATGGCGATCGGTCTGTAGTTAGACGGATTTGAGCGATCGCCTTTTTTAGGGATTGGGTGGACAAGAGCAGTCTTCCACGAATTCGGAACAATGCCTTTGGCGTAAGAAAGCCGAAAAAGACGCGTTACAACCGGTGCCAACTCAGGAGCACATGTCCTAAGCACAATAGGGGAGACTCCATCCGGCCCTGTCGACTTATGGATGTCAAGGGAAAAGAGAGCATTTCGAACGGCACGTTGTGTGAAACGTATATCCGCCATTGAATGGTTGCACCGCGGGATGGTCGGCGGTGTCTTTCCCCTGTCATCAAGAGTCGAGTTCCTAGCAAAGAGAGCGCCCAAGAGTTCGGCTTTCTCTTTAGCGGAATGGGCCAGAGAGTCTTCGTCCTTGTGCAAAGGTGGAAAGGATGAACGACAGAAGTTACCTTGGATGGCCTTGGCGAGGGACCAAAACGCCCGTGTTCCCGAAGGAAGTCGCGTCAGTCTATCGCCAAGTGCACCAATGTAACTAGATTTAGCCCTAGCGATTTCTCTCTTGTAAGATCTGGAGGCAGAGTTGTACTTCTTCCTGATGAGACCAACGCTTGGATCGCGACACGCCGTTGCTGCAACCCAGGCTTGAAAAAGTTCCTGTTTCTGGCGAGACGCCATGTTACAGGAACGTCCAAACCAAGGCTTGGATCTGCCACCGACGGGCACAACAGAGTATGGCACAAAAAGTTCCATACCCTGCAGCACCACGTCAGTGACAGACTCAGCACAAGCGTTGGGATCTTCCGAGGAGAAGCAAACAGGCCCCCATGGGTAGGAAGCGAAAAAACCACGCATTCCGTCCCAGTCTGCCGACCTGTAGTGCCACACACGGCGTCGAGCTGCAGGTGTCTGCTGTTTCGAACCCATAAGTGGCACCATACTCCGTATCAGGCAATGGTCTGATGACCCCAGTGGGGCCACGACGGAGACCTGATAGTTTTCGGGGTGTGTGGTCAGCAGAAGATCCAGAAGAGAGGGAGTATGGCCCTCCACATCCGGTATTCGCGTAGGCGATGAAACCAGCTGTGTTAGGCCATAGGCTAGAGCAAAATCGTGCACAGTTCGTCCCGCGTGGTCAGTTGTACGTGACCCGAGCCATTCAACGTGGTGGGCATTGAAATCGCCTAAAACCACAAGCTCTGCAGAAGGGAACTGTACAAGCAAAGTGTCGATCATCTCTTGGATGTGCTCAAATAAACGGTCGGTACCAGTATTCCCGCTGTGGGATCTGTACAGGCAAGCATAGACGCGAGGGTGGTCGCCGCAGTCAATATGCAGCCAGATAATGGACAGATCCTCACCTTCAAGGGTGCCAAGACGTCGACAACAGATATCCTCCCTAACGTATGCGCATACCCCGGCACGCGGTGCAAAAGTATGCTCCAGCTTAAAACCAGGGTATGTGAGATAAGATACGTCGGCCGGAGTTGATATCTGAGTCTCAGTCAGGAAGAGCAAGGCCGGCTTAGCCGTCTCAAGATGGTAGTGGACGGCGTTTAAATTAGTGTGCAGCCCCCGGATGTTACAAAAGTCCACCGTGAGAGTGGAGGGGGGTGATTTTCTTCGCTTGCTCTGCGAACCCCTTGGCACATGACCGAGCGGAATTATGCCCGCCCCAGAATACGACGGGCTGCCGCAGCGCAGGCGCTGCGGGAGGGATTCTCCGGCACCGCAGGTGCCGGTACCCTCCTGGGGTATTCTGCCTGATAATACCGCGTTCATATTTGGGGGTTGTTTTTGGGCCTCCGGACCCCCCACTCACCGTACGAAACACGGTAGCATACTGTTAATATGCCACCATTTCACGCCGGTTTTCTGTGAGGGTGTGGTAACTTCCCCGGTGCGAGCTTGACCCATTTCGTGCCGAAGCAATGCTCGACTCCCACTCTAAAAGCTGATTGGAGATAGCGGGTATCCTTGTACTTCGCATCTTCTAACACCAATATTAAGACCAAGGACACAGGCAGAAGAAAGGTACAACCTGAGTCACATACGAACGAGGAATACTGTAGAGCGTTGCTTTGGGGTGTGGAAGCAAAGATTCCGCATACTCAACGAAACAATGCGAGGGTCTCTGCAAGTGATCAAGACCACTATTGTTGCTTGTGCAGTTTTGCACAATTTAGCAATACTCTTTAATGAGTCTATTTCAAATCAAGGTATTTGTGCAAACTAATATGTAAACAAAGTATATTTAATAATGCCAATACATAAAAAATAAGCATATTTTAATTCTTTATTTTGTATTTTTCTAGATCCTTCAGGCCTTGAAAATCAATTATTAATCGATCCAACTATCCCTGATAATATAGAAGATGAAGACGAAAATATAAACAGGGCCATTTATATTGAAACTTATTTTAATCAATAAAAACCATATTTTATTATTTTTCAAAATTTATTTTTTTTAAATATTCCTCCTCTAATGCAAGTATTTGGAGCTTCTTCTCGTGAAGCTCCCTCTCTTGTTCTATTCTTAATAGGTGAAGCTCCCTCTCTTGCTCTATTCTTAATAGATGCAACTCTTGTTGTTGCTTCATTAATTCCTCCCTGCTTTTTTTTGCAAGGAGGAATAATTGATGCTCGTAATTGGAATTTGATTTCCCACTGTAAAAATAACATAAACATTAAACCCTCGTCTGTCGGAACACAGATCTGAGCCAAAAATTTTGTACCCGTTGTCTGTCGTGGCACAGATCTGTGCCAAATCATCGCCGGTTGGAAATTAGCTCATTGTAACGCAAATATAGTTCAAATCTGCATAAACGACTATTTAGTTGATAGCTTATGAATTACTGAATATTTAAAGTCCATCACTTAATAATTTGACCGATAAATATTCGA
>CAJQZN010036638.1:6818-21911 GCA_907164685.1 Colias eurytheme | reverse complement strand
AAGTGACAGTAGTACCCACCTCAACGCTTCGCTTATGAGGCATGCAAAATGTGTTAAGCCAAATGTAAAATTACATAATATCTAAAACAAAGACTGATTTAAAATCAAAATAAATTACTTACTTTTCTTAATCACAACAGATTAAAATATAGTCGCTTTCCGTCTATGTGTTCTTCCCTATGTACGCTTAGATTTTTAAAATGAGCAACAGATTGTGTTGCAGTATTTTTTTAATAGAAAAAGAATATAGCATAGGTACAAGTGTTAAACAATGCGGGTGAAACCTATTGAAAGATTGTCATTTGAAATAACTAAATATATTTCAGTACTAGATGGATTTGTGTAAAGTTAGCCATCCTTGTCTGCTTTACGGTTAAGCCAACAGACCGATCTTGTTGAAATTTGGTACAAAGATGGGATAAAGCATACAGCCCCGGGATAGGACATAGGCTAGTTTGTCTGTTTTACGCAAAGAGGGGATAGAAACTTAATCGAAACTACACTTTAAAGGACGTAACTTCTATTTTATAGACTCCTAGATTCGGCCCGCGGCTTCGCCCACGTCGTCTAAAACCTAATAAATTATATACTAAGACCTTCTTCTGGAATCATTATATCTATTAAAAAAAACCGCATCTAAATACGTTGGGTAGTTTTAAAGATTTAAGCATACATAGGGACATAGGGACAAGGAAAGCGACTTTGTTTTATACTATGTAGTGATAAATGTGGACTTTAATAATATTTTTTGCCATTTAGTTTCAAAATTCAAAAATTTTGTATAACACCATATTCAGTGAAGAAGGTGTATGAAGTAGGTATGTAATGCTGAAAATCTAACAATCTTTTAAATACGTGCGTTATTGCGTTCAATTTCAATCGAACTTTACCTACCTTAGTTTATTATAGATATTAAATATACGATTATACGAAATACTTATTCTTTAAAAGCTGATACCCTTTTAATAGAAATACAATAATTCACATAACCGATAAAATCAGTCACTAAATGTGATAAATTTCTGCAATTATTAAAGTGACCACATCCTATAATAAGGTTATCGTTTGCCAAATAAAGAAATAATAATTTTCAAAACATAGAAGCGATAATGGCACTAAAAAGTGGGAAATACTAAGACGTTGCCAAGTTATCAACAACATTTTTTATCTAGTCAGTGTGCGAGGGCTTAAAGTGTGCCAAGTTGACTTGCATTCAGAATATTTAAGTTGGCAAGTACTTTGCGATGTCTATCGTGCGTATTAGCATATTGATCAGATGGAAAATTTAAAGTTCAGTTCCCGATTGAATTCAACGTGAATCTTTTGAAATAGAAGGATTTAGGAATTTGTAGTTTTTCAACAATGTCCCTATGCAAACTATATCGATTCAAACTTAATTTTTATTAGATAATATTATGTATACGGCTATTTGTAAAATATTTGATATATTTCTACAAAATGGTTATAAAACAGAAATCTCACACGAGCACGTCATCATTAAACTCCACATAAAATAAAAATCACGCGTAAAATAAACGGGCGATTTCCAGCAAAACTGTCACAAATTAACCGCAAACTGCAGGATAGCAAAAAAAATCGTAAATTATTCGTAAACATATTATGTTGTAGAACGCGAAATATTACGTAAAATGCCGCAATATGCATATTTTATCTCACGGCACGCCACCGTAATACCTATGGTACGTTTTACCGCTGACTGTGGATTCCACAAAATAAAATACCAGCATTCAGGGGCTTTTCAAAACATGTCATGTGACGTCACGTGTCTCTCAGTAATGGACTTGATTTTTGTTATACTATATCTAAAACTAGGGCTTAAAAACTTAGTGGGTCCTATAATTTACCTGATCAACCACACTTTCTGGCAGAGGCTTTTTTTTTTCAGAAGTATGATAACTGAAATACAATATTTTCACACAAAAGCAAAAAATTATCAAAAAAAAATGTCCAGAAAAGCCTCGAATTAAATTGGAATACTATTGAATTAATGATTATAAAATATTTAAAGACATTTCTTGTAAAACATATAAATTACAATTTACAAAATTCAAGCGAAAGAATGAAAATTCCCAGTACAATTAATACATACTGAGCATACGTTACAGAATAAGCTGTTAATTTGTAGCGCGCTCCAGTATCTAAAAAATGGATCCTTTTATTTGTCCAAAAGTTGAACTAGGCTAAATTATTGCGCTCTATTTCATGGAACCAAGGATGAAGCGGGATTTAACTTGCAGTTGGGACACTGGAATTTACAGCCTTTGTCATTTTAAACTATTTTTTCTAATTTTACAAGCGATAAAGTAATAAACGCGTTTCAAAACATATGAGTTTGTTTCGTACAAGTTATGTGTAGTTACGGACTTTTTTGTGTTTTTTGTTATATATACGGACATGCAAATGACTTACAAACTTTCCTATAATTTAAAAAGGGATCTTAGGAAATTACGATTTCTACATCTGATGCAAATACTATTCGTTTTAGATATAGTATTATAAACATAATATTTTAGAGCATCTGCATTTTATTATTTCGCATTCATGGATCAAGTTGATGATATAACTTTATTCTTGTGTTACAATACAGATTTACCTATACAATATGTGTTTACAATATGTATATAATATGTTTTACAATATAATATGTTTCATCGAGATACGTGCTATGAAACACCGGTGAGAGATGTATAAGACCAAGCAGGTCGAATTTCAACCACTAGAACACAATATACAATAGGTACTACACAACTTTAATATCAAATGCACATTGTAGAGGTATAATAGAAAACAATTCTACTTGTATTTCCTTTTCCATCTATACTTAAAAACCGACGCGAAGTAAACGACGCTTAAAAGGTAATCACGTCTGTCTGTACACATTTCGCACGTCTATACACATTAGACACGTCTCATTTTTTCTTGTCACCAATATACGTTTACGTTTCTGAGCATTCATTTTATTTATTACTTCAGGTTTCACTCGCATATTTCACTTTTACCGCAGTTTTACTTTTCATTTCGCTCTCAAGTACTGGCTAATTAATCACAATTCATATAATATGTAGATACTTTGTTCATTCTTCATATTAAAGTTCAAGATAATCTAGTCATTCAATAGCCTTACTTTATTGATACTCTAGCTTTCCGCCCGCGGCTTCGTTCGCGTAATATATAAGAAAACGTCCATAGCTCGCGTTTCCGTAGGATTTCCAGGCTGAAAACTATCCTATGTCCTTCTCGGGTCTCAAAGTATCTAAATTTCATTTAAATCGGTTCAGTTGATGTGGCGTTAAGAAGAGACGGGCAGACAGACATGATTTTCTTTCGAAATTATAATATTAGAGATTGTGTTATTAAATTATTTTGGTAAGTAGGTACATGTCACATCTTATCTCCGTCTTTTCATAAAGAAAACATCTCACCTAAGAGATTTCTAAATACCACGAAATTGAGAACATTCCTTCGTGTTATCAAATTCACAAACATCGTTGCGGTCTCTGGTCACAATTGATGAATGAATTCAACAACCACGAGTCCAATTAATTATATAACTTTGACAATTGCGGGTTTAAATTGCTTTTCATTAAAACAAACTGTTCATTTGTACTCGACTCTATAAATATTGATAACTTAAATCATTATTCTATTAATACTTGATACAGCCAGTTATTGACTGTCTAACATCTTATTTTCAATACTTGTGAGGGAGCAATGCTGCGTAGCATTGAATTAAACTTTTACAGAGCAATGCGAAAATAAAAAGAATTATACACATATAATGTAGTTAAACTTTACTCCCCTAAAACTCGCCACAATGTAGAAAACATTATGATTTATAATACAATCGGCATTTAAAAAAATACGTGTGGCACTCGAAGACTGCCGCGGTAAAGCTATTGCATAGCATCGCATCGCTGTGCCGGTTGGAGTGGGGGGGGTGTTAGGTTTTTTCGTTACGGAATTTTTACATTCGATCGCCGCGTTCTAAGTCTGAGATAAAAACTATTTTACCTACTAAAGAGAGAAAAGTTCCAACAAACGTGCTCCCAGATTCCATTTAAACATCATAGACCAAGTCGACCCTAGCTTCCTTCGCAATCACGTAATAAAATTGTCTACAGCCGTTTTTTCCCATTAAACTTTTATGATCAGATTCGATCTATAAAGTTAGTCATACCTTCTGTTCGCTGAAGACACCTGAAATGAGATGACCGAACAACTTTTCTAATTTCCAATAGAAGCTACACATTCCCGGAAGTTTGGTAAGCGATAGCGAAGCGCTGATAATTAAAATGATTAACGTTACTCTTTTTACGTTTTACTTCGCAGTTCTTTGATACTTTTCTCTTATTTAATGAAACTTGTTATTTTATAGTTTCACCGGTTCTACGAGCTGGCGCTGCGAGATTTTCTGATAGTGTGCACTTTTTTAATTATTCTCGGTGGAATGAGGGTGAAGTTTTACCTAATCTATTCATTTGAATACTTTATTTTCTATGGGATCATTGCTCTAGACTGAATAAAACTGTATTAAAATAATGTTGATTTTAAAATCTGTTCTTCTTTGTAAAAGAACAAGTACCCTAGCAATTGGGTCACCTGATGAGGAACCACCGCCCAGGAGAATTCATTGTAATATAATTTTTGTTAGTCTGTCACCGGCGTACAGTTTTACTAGCGCTAGCTACTTTTAAGTATTCTGTGTTTTTACGAAGACTGTTAAGTGTCATATCCAAAAGCTTTATCACTTTACTCTATAATGTTGACTTTACATGAAAGTACGATTAAATTTCGTGGATATCCTCTAATACCTTAATCGCAGTCTGATAACTTTATCGATTTAAGCAGCATACGCTTTACGCTGTGCAAAGCCTTCGAATCACACGATTAATCGACAAATACCCTCATAAGTTGGATAAATTTGCATAAAAGGATAATATATTACATCCTAAACCACAAATTACATAGCAGTGAACAGCTCTTTCAGTTAAAACACATTTAAAAACCCTATTCGAAGTTTTTTTTATTAAGGTGCCTGTGCCGACTAATGTAAATTCGCTTAAGGATTCTAGATTGTAATATATGTTATGTTTTCTTGCGTTTGTTTGAATAAGACTTTTTTACGTTTACATTCAAATATGACTTAACCAACCAATCATAACAGTTTACTGCAAGCCTAGTCATTTAATAAGATCAACAGGATTATATTTCCATTTTTACAAACAATCGATCAAAGTTCATATTTCTATTATGAGCACAATTTTTTTTAATATTGATTCTGTCCATTGCGTATAGAGTTCATAATAATTTATAATATACTAGCTTACCGCCCGCGGTTTCGCCCGCTTTTTCTAAAACCTAATAAATTATATACTAAAACCTTCCTCTTGAATCACATCTATTAAAAAAAACCGCATCAAAATCCGTTGCGTAGTTTTAAAGATTTAAGCATACAAAGGGACATAGGACAGAGAAAGCGACTGTTTCATACTCTGTAGTGATAAAGTACATTTTCGTTAAAATTGAAATGAACAAAATATTTCAAGAACCACCCACGCGTTAATTCGATGTCAGTCAATTGACATTAATTTCACAAAGAAACTTCGAAAGCTGTTACATTACAAAGTAAATAGGAATAATAAACAGTACTGTGATTTTCCTAGGAGAGACGTCGTAAATATATTTAATTACAACTTGACATGTGCTAAATAAATTTGTTAGTCATAAAGGTTCCTTCTAAGGCTTGTTTTAAAAGAAATCTATTACGATTAAATCGCAATGCTTCATTGAATATATTGTTCAACAAATCTGAGGCTGTAATTGCTAAATAAACATTTTTCTAATTACATGCGTAAATGAACAAAATTTTTCAAAGCACAAATTGTTTACATAATTTTTATTTCATTAACATATTTAACATAATTTGTAATATTAGTATAGGCAGGTTAAGATAATATTGTGATTTGGATATCAGGATGTGCTAATCTACTTTGTGGTTAATTACAGGCAGGACGATGTATGGAGATACGCTACTAAATACAAGAGAACACATTAGACTTGCTTCAATCATAATAGGTCAGTAAATAGGGCCTGGGTTCATTGGAACATCTGAATTAGATAAGTAGATATTTCCGTAGTATCGTTTGTCCTAGGTTAACAAAAATTTAATTTTTTATTTAGTAAATAATTCTATTTAAATAGTTTTAATGTTTTTCTAAACGACACAGATTCTCGAATTAAAGAAATACGTAAATTTGTCTTCCTAGAATTAAAACAATAAAAAAAATTCGGCAGAACATAATGTAGAGTTGAATATACTTATGCAATCAATCTTAATGCATTCTACAAACTATAAAGTTTTAAAAACATAAGATACCTCATATAAATAGAGTACGCATCTAATAGTGCTTACAATTTCACAATATTATAATATAGTTAGTTCATACTTGCAACTAAATGAGGTATTTATTAGACGGAACTGTATAATGCAGTTCCAACTATTATTACGATTCCACCACAAAATGTGCCCGCATCGCGAATTATCTTCAAACTCTAACTAACAACGATTAAACACATGCACTTATATGCAATGTATTTAACTTTATATTAGTATATAATAGACTATCTGCTCTGGCGAGGAATGGGATATATAGATCTCTCTATGGATACAACTAAATATTGCTCTTGTCATACTAGATTAAAGAAGTTTGTCCGCATGACAAAATAAAATCAAATATTTCCCTCTTCATACTATTTTATTACCGTATGTAAATGTAGGTAAAGTCAGACGATAAATAAACGAATGGTCAGATTTAAATTAAATTCCTACAAGAAAATTACGAAACAACTTTTCCATTAGCGGGGAATCAAACCTGCTCTAGCAATAATTAAACTACCACTGCACCACAGAGCTGTTCAATAGATAAAATATATTAATTTAAAAACGTGATATAGGAACGACGTACGACGTAGAAACTAAAAACAACAATAAAATAGGGCTATCCCTTGAGTATCACAAACCTTTCACCCTTAAGTTTTAAATAATAGAAATATCTTCAATACAACGTGATTTCTTTTCTTTGTGACATTTTCTTTCCCATTATTTGTTTCTTTTTGTGGTTTGTGCCGATTGCCTTAGCCAATTACTATATTCTAATGTCCAAGCTAAAATAATTCATAACAATTTAGGTAGGTACTTCATTTATTACTCAGTTTAAAATTACTATTACCAGAACGCTTAAAATGTTAGTACCTAATTCTACATTAGAATGTGAATAACCGTATTTACAAAAATATGTCAAAATACGTAATCAAAAATTACAAATATAATTATTATACATAATTTATAATCACATATAAGTACATGAGCGTATTATTTTTAAGTCGTAAACGTCCTTTACAATCAATTTACAATACATAAAAGTATTACTATAAACTGGAAACCGCACGAATATCTTTAAATTTAATTTTGTCATCTAATCATGAATAGCCGTAATACTAAAACATAAGCATAATATCGCTCATAAATATGTTCAATATTTATGCACAATATATTTTGCTGGCAAGCTTATTGATGCATATTGATTCTAAAATTATTGCGGTTATCGTTGCTTTCAAAGCTGTTCCGCGTCCTTTAGCAGTATAATTTTGCAATGCCCGAAATACGTACTCAATCTATATCCATTCCAAACTCTCGAATATTCCAGATATTCTAGATATTCGAAGATCCTGTACAGATTGTCTTTTGAAACAATGGTGTAATAGGATCGTCAGATTTTACAATAGCGCATAACTTGGGTCTACTAACCGCAATTAAAGATGATGGTATAATTCTAGGTTCGTTTGAGGACAAACTGCTTTTAATTGTCCCACAATATTTTCAAGATATAAACAAAACTCTACCAGAGCCTAATTAATGTTTTCTATGCCTTTCTTATAACGCAACATCGAGAAATCTGTCTAAACATTTAACAATAATTTCAAAATTTTTGGCTTTAGAATTGTTTTTATTCAAAGAATAAGATTGTTTTACAGAAATAATATTATAGCTATATTCGTTTTGACCTGACAGCGTTATAATAGCGAGCCAAACTTAGTTTAGACCAGTCGAGCCAAGCTACTGCCAATTTTGGCTACAGCATTAATGGGCCAACTCACAGATTTAAAGTTGACATGATACGTTACTTATTCAATTTTAATTTAAAAATGAGAACAGAGAAATAATAATGCTGGAGATAGTAAAATAGTAGAGGATTAAAACAAGAATTTTAAGTATACAAAAATATATTTGTGAGCAAGGAAGGATAAGCTCATTCGTTATGTAAGGCATTACATAATATACATCATACTCATACTAATATTATAAACGCCAAAGTTGGAAAGTATGGATGGATTGATGTATGTTACTCTTTCATGTAAAAACTACTGGATGGATAGGGATGTTATACTGTACAGGAATATAGGTTATACATCTGAATAATAGAAATACTGGATTTTGCAAGTGAATTGTTCAGCAAGTGAAACTGCGTGGTTCATCTAGTAAATAATAATGATATATTATGATTATATACTGTAAAACCGAATAAAATATATCCGAATCGTATAATTCTACATCACCTATTCATTAATAGAAAACTGTCATACTAACTTTATTTGTGCCCACAAAGGAATTTTCATATGTTCCCACAGTGCTTTGTAAGTAAAATTTAATCTAGAAACTTGCAAGTAAAACTTATGAGCTTGTTAGCACATCAGCTAGGTTGCTTTTGCATATAAAAGAATGAAACTTTCAAGCACTTAGGCAAGGTGCTTTTAAGTTAGATATGGGAAAGTATACCAGCATTATAAAAAAAATGTTGTGTGGTTTTATGAAACCACGGTAAAAGTGAAACTGTTCGAACGGTTCCGAACACTGCTTTGTGTAGCGCATGTCGCGTGTCGGTCGGCTGCCGAGTAGGTATACCTACCGCGATACACGCGACATGCGCTACACAGACCAAAAAGTTTGAGACGATGTAATAAAAGTTTCACTTTAAAATATGATAGATTTTTAAACTGAATACTAATGAAATATAATATTAACTATATTCCCGACGGTTTCGTATTAAATGTTATAATTTTTGTTATTTCTAAGTATTAAATTAATATAAAAAAAGACGTGTGGCACTCGGGGACTGCCGCGGTAAAGTTATTGCATAGCATGCCTTCAAGCCACACCTCCGAGCCCGTCGGAGTGGGGAGTGTGAGGTTTTTTCGTTACGGAATTTCTCGATTCGGTCCCCACGCTCAAGGCCCGCGATAGAAGCTATGCAATGGCTTAATATAAACCGTGAAGATAAGCTAAAGCTGCTCTATCAAATGTATTTTTTTCCATTGCTCTACGATATTGCTTTACTGTTCATAATTATATAAAACATAACACAATGTATAAATATATAAGCATGAATATAATATCAATTTAAGTATATTGCTTCGTTGGCACTCTTCTTTTTTGTTCCATTTTTTTTTTGTTATTTATCCAGCAACAACTTACATAGTACATATTATATCAATGTGTGGTTGTTTAATACAATTTATCAAAGAGTATTTTATAAGAAATATATCGAAATTTTCCTCAATTCTTAGTACTAAATTGTATGCACTATAATTAGAAACGTATGTTAGCAGAACACTGTTACTATTAATAACTCAGAATAACGAAATATCCCTATACTGTTATCGACTGAAATATAATATGCCCTTTGGAGTGGACCTGTGAAGGGATATCGTTTTACAGTTCGTAGTAATTGTATTAATTATGCTTCGGAGAAATTTGCATCAGTTTCACCTGTCAGTTCATATTATTCAGTATAATACCATGTAGGTTGTACCACGTGACGTCGAATGGTGCAATTCTATTGGTCGATATTTGGGTCGGAAAAATAATCGTCATTATTGCACCTATGTAGCATATAATGTGAAATGTTTTATTTATTCATTACAGATAATTATATAAAAATACGGTTGAAAAGTCATCAACTTATAATAGAAATAATATTTGGGAGTCGTGTGGTGTTGGTTTTGAAGTAAAATGTATCCTATTATTATCTATTTTAAATGTGCGTAAAAGCTTTGAAACCAATCTAATATCCAAAAGATTTATAATTATAAAATAATCATGGAAACGATATTCATGGAAACGATATTCTTATAAAAAGAGAATAATTAAAACTCTATATTTCAAAACCTAATAACCTAAAACCAACATTCCTCCAACCATTACAACCATCTCAAAGGAAATACAGCTATAAATCTAATTAGATAATTAAACACCTTTCATTTGCGTTTAATTAAGCGAAGAGACTCAATTTAAACACTAAAAACGGGCACTGGTTTAAGCGTTTAATTACGTTCTCGATAAACCTCTATAGCCCACATACGCTAACACCTACATTAGGATAGCCTATACAGTATCGTTTATGCATGCTGCCTTAAGCCATGTGTGTACGACCAGTTATACAACTGGTCGGGCTTCTATATCCCACTTATGTTTATAAACGCGGACGTTTGTAAGAATTAATGAAATTTGTAACTCTTTCGCGTGAAAATTATTACTGAACGGATTTTCATTGTCTTTAACGATGATTATAGCTTACATAATATAATTACAAATAAGCTATAGATTTTTTGCATAGCAGGCTAGTAATTATATATTCTTACTAGCGGTCCGCCCCGGCTTCGCCCGTGGTACATATGAAAAATAGATGTTGGCCGATTCTCAGACTTACCCGATATGCACAGAAAATTTCATGAGAATCGGTCCACCCGTTTCGGAGGAGTATGCAGACTAACATTGTGACACGAGAATTTTATATACATAAGATAAGATATTACTTTATTCATTATTTATTCATATCTATTTCCATTACTGAAGCAGACGTCAGAGACATCATTTAAATTTTATTTTGTTTAATTTTGTATAAAAATAGCTAAATTACCTAAATCATTATTTAAGTTAATATTATGCTATAGTTTTGTTATTATTGTGTCATTAAGGAAGGTGGACCCCAAAATACAGGCTGTCCTAGTTTGGGGTCCAAATGTTACATGTTTGTACCTAACCCACAAATTGTTCAATAAAGGATTTTTATTTTTTTATTTTTTATTATCGTTGTAGTTAATTTTAATAATAATTTATTGCATCATTCACGACAAGTTTTAAGCTATAATTTGGTACAGAAAAACCTCATGCATTCAAGAATGTAACTTTTTTATTTTAGACAATAAAACATTACGCTACCAAGATTTTATAAGCATAGATCCGAGAAGATTGTGTAATATTCTATTGGAAGTACGATCGATTCTTCTTTACATAGACTAATAGACTATGCTATACATTAGCGACACGACCGTGCATTACTTTTGTTTAGACGGAAAATATTTAAGGCTATGTTTTGGTAGTGCAAATATTCTATCTCTATTTTCTCTTCTGTAATACAGGTAGAGCTTTTATAAAACCCAACTGGAGTTAGTGAACAAATTTTTGATTAATTCCATTAAAAGTTCCTTCTTTCCTAGATTTAATTATTGTTTCTTCCACTAGCCATGTTTCGAAACACGGGCAATGTTCCGCCGACGCCTTTTCCTTTCATGACCTAATCTTCCTGTCATACCTCCTACGTCCTCCTAAAAAGAAGCACAAGGTTCTGCTGCAGCGTAATTTTCGTGATATGAACTTAGAACGTCTATGTGAAGATGCACAAAAAATAGATTGGTCTCCCGTTTTCTCTGCCGACACAGTGACAACTAAAGTTGATGTCTTCAACACTATTATTGTAAAATTGTACGACGTCCATGCACCCATTAGAGCTATTAGAATGAAACATGCTCCGGCTCCTTGGCTTACTGATGAGCTGAAATTGCTAGTTCACAAGAAGAATTTGGCTAAATCAAGGTTCAAGCAGAACAACTCAGACTTCAACCGGGAGAAATATAAAGTTCTTCGTAATCGCTGCAATACGATGTGTAGAGATGCGCAACGACGCCACTTCCATAAATCTGTTGAGAACGGCAACACAAGTAGTACCTGGAAATTTCTTAAATCCCTTGGAGTTGGCAAATCTAATACTAATATTCCTCTCAATACCAACCTAAACCAATTAAATAAACACTTTACTTCTTCGGTTGCTCCTTTAGATAGCAATACTAAGTTCGATACTATTAACTTTCTTTCATCTTTGCCGACCCCTAGTTTTCCTCCGTTCAATTTCACATCGTTCACTGACAGTGATATTAAAAAGAACATATTGTCCATTGCTTCGAATGCTCTGGGCTGTGATGGCATTGGCCGTACTATGATCCTACCTATCCTTGACATAGTCACTCCTATCATATCACATATCCTCAATTTCTCTATTTCAACCGCTAGCTTCCCCGATAGTTGGAAGGACGCTCATGTAGTTCCTCTCCCGAAAAAGATTAACCCTTCCAGCTTTTCCGATTATCGTCCCATTTCAATCCTGCCCTTCCTTTCAAAAATCCTCGAGAAACTAGTACAGCAACAGCTGTGCCTTTTTCTAACGAAAAACTCCTTATTAGATCCTTTACAATCCGGTTTCAGAGCCGGTCATAGTACGGTCACTGCGCTTGTCAAGGTTACAGATGATATTCGTCTGGCAATGGATAATAAACAGCTAACAATTCTTACTCTTATAGACTTTTCCAATGCTTTCAACACCGTTGATTTCGATATATTGTTGGCATTGCTGAGTTCTCTTAATATATCTCCTGCAGTGATCGACTGGTTTCGTAGCTATCTACATGGTCGCCGGCAGTGTATTCGTGTTGATAATAATTTTTCAACTTGGTGCGATATCACTGCTGGTGTACCTCAAGGCGGCGTGTTGTCACCACTCCTTTTTAGCGTATTTATTAATTCAATAACTTGTAAATTATCTTCTCTCTACCATCTATATGCAGACGATTTACAAATTTACACCCATGCAAGTCTTGAGCATCTTGAACAAGCTGTTGAGTGTATCAATAATGATCTGCGTGCTATTGTGACATGGGCTCATCAGTATGGACTCAAAATTAACCCAACGAAAACGCAAGTAATAGTAATAGGCAGTCCTCACTTCATATCTAGGGTTTCTTTTGAAGACCTGCCTGCAATAACTATCGATGGTGTTGATGTTGACTACAGTCCAACGGTTAAAAATCTCGGCATATGGTTTGACCAAACTCTATCGTGGACAGAACACGTACAACAGGTAAGCCGTAAGATCTTTGGGGTTGGTTCGATGTTAAGACGACTGCGCAATTTTCTACCAAAACCCACGAAAATTTTGCTCGCGCAGTCTTTGCTTCTTTCTATCCTTGACTACGCTGATGCAAGCTATTTAGACCTTACTGAGGAGCACCTTAACAAATTGGAACGTCTTCAAAATTTTGCAATTAGATTTATCTTTGGTTTACGTAAATTCGACCATATCTCCGATTTCCGCTCACAGCTCAGATGGCTTCCTATCCGTCTTCGCCGGAATATGCATATCCTTTCCTTATTATACTCCATCCTTTTTGATCCTAGAACTCCTTCCTACTTGAAAAAAAGATTTGTGTTTATGGGGTCTTCTCATGAACTCAATCTCCGTTCCTCCGACAATCTTACGCTTTGTATGCCTGTTCACACTTCCAAATTCTACGATTGCTCTTTTACCGTACAAGCCGTAAGATTGTGGAACTCTCTCCCAACAACGATCAGGCAAGCCCAATCTTTATATAGTTTTAAAACTCTTGTTAAGAACTATTATCTATCTCTCTAATGCTGTTTGTCTATGTTCTTTGCTGATTTAGTTATCTATTTATGTAAATTTATTTTCCTCTCTTCTAATATTTGTATTCCTATACTGCTCATTTCTCATTTGTTTTTGTATAATATTATTTGATTCTTAAGTATATGTAATCTATGTATAATTACAGTTTCTTGTATAATGTACGTATTTATGCACTATCTACCTTTTTACTGATTTATTTTTCCTATACCCCAAGGTTGCCTGGAAGAAATCGCTTTTAAGCGATAAGGCCGCCAAATTGTACATTTATTTTAAGTTAAATATCGTTTTTTGTAAATTTTGTTTTTGTGTGCATTGTACAATAAAGTGTTTTCTCTTTCTATAAAGTTCAATATATTTTTAACACAATAAAAACGCGGCATATGGAAATTCTATAAATCGTTTTGATAAAAGCGACGGTCGTCATCAATATTGGGAGTGACGTAGTTTTCTAGTTTAAAACAATAAACTAAACACGAACTGACTGAAATCACCTGGAATGTTCACCTAAAATTATATATTAGAGTTTCGTAAATGTCTTAAAGTACGTCAGCCTTTAGACGGTAATGGCTCTTACTTATTAAAGCCGGAATTCGTTACTGCTGGTTCTACGCCAAGTTTTTACCTGAAACACACGTTAAAAGGGAATTTGATATTTATGTTATTAACATTAGATTTTCAAGTGCGAGCTAATGAATGAGGTTATTTCCCGCGTAACGTCATTGGAACTTTGTAAAATTTATAGTCATTTTCTGAGAATTTATGTTGGTTGAGCTTTACTATGATATATATTATAATGTTTTCATGTGAGTATTACACATTAAGAAACATTATAATTATGAATGTGACCAAGTTGTTAATGTGTTCGAAATGTTGGTAATTGATATAAACTGTATAATAAATAAAACGCCAAAAATCCAAGCCTATAGTTGATTATTAGTTAGTAGTGTTCGTTGCGAAAGTATTTACAGAAACATTTTCTATAATATTTACACTCTAAACAAACAATCATACGTTTTGTTATAGTCTAAGATCCCACTGCAGGATCAGTGCGTTCATCGGTTTTTTGCTGAAAACCGAATTTTTATGTATATTTATAATTAGGAGAATATATATCGACTAGGTTGCCAGTCAAAATTTGGCCGCAAGCATGTTTAATTAAAATTTTTCTAATCGATTTTTGGGAAAAAAATTCGTTCACTTGTTTTTTGAATAAAATGTAGTCTACATCACGTCAAATGATATAAAAATTCTAAAAAAT
>CAJQZN010036637.1:29694-47952 GCA_907164685.1 Colias eurytheme | reverse complement strand
ATCTTGTTTCTAACTTCAGTGTTACAAATGTGTCTAGTGGGAAAAATTGCCTATGATTTTCGCGTGCGGCCCATAAACCCCTTTATTTCTTTTTATTGACTTCCACTTGTAAATATTAGTTTGCCTCCTCGTACTTTAAAAACACTAATTTATTGTAAATTAATATTCACAAAAATATATTATAGGTGTCGACATGAATGCTGCTCGATTGCAGAAATCGTCTTGCAAAGCTCAAACCATTTGGGCGTATGAAAACAAAATCGAAAAAGTATTAATATCAGTCGAAAAACGATTTACTGATGTTTATAAGTTAAACATATTTGTGCAAATGTAGATATTATGTATGTTGATGAATAAATAGCTAAAAGTTATTTGGTTTACGTGTTTTTAGGGTTCCGTAGCCAAAATGGCAAAAACGGAACCCTTATAGTTTCGTCATGTCCGTCTGTCCGTCTGTCCGTCTGTCCGTCTGTCACAGCCGATTTACTCGGAAACTATAAGTACTACAGTGATGAAATTTGATGGGAATATGTGTTGTATGAACCGCTACAAAAATATGACACTAAATAGTAAAAAAAAGAATTGGGGGTGGGGCCCCCCATACATGTAACTGAGGGATGAAATTTTTTTTTTCGATGTACATACCCGTGTGGGGTATCAATGGAAAGGTCTTTTAAAATGATATAAAGTTTTCTAAAAAACATTTTTCTTAAAGTGAACGGTTTTTGAGATATCAGCTCTCAAAGTCGTAAAAAGTATGTCCCCCCCCCTCTATTTTTATAACTACGGGGTATAAAATTCTAAAAAAAATAGAGGTGATGCATGCTAATTAACTCTTTCAACGATTTTTGGTTTGATCAAAGTATCTCTTATAGTTTTTGAGATAGGTTGATTTAACTGTAATTTATTATATTTGCTGCTACGGAACCCTTTGTGCGCGAGCCCGACTCGCACTTGGCCGGTTTTATTTATTTATTATCTTTGTGATGGTAACCTTGC
Source organism: Colias eurytheme (assembly GCA_907164685.1). Taxonomy (NCBI): domain Eukaryota; kingdom Metazoa; phylum Arthropoda; class Insecta; order Lepidoptera; family Pieridae; genus Colias; species Colias eurytheme. The sequence continues at coordinate 46,953 of CAJQZN010036637.1, read as the reverse complement.
GTGTCGTGACAGTGGTTTTTTTTTCATGAATATTTGATTTACCTATTGAATTTTTAGTCGAATTAAAAGGGGTTACACTATCCTATAATATAGTCTAGAAATGGTGTTTATAAAAACAGTTCACTCGTTTTTAGTTTCTCCTTGCAATTCTGTCATTGAGTGAGTAATAAGAACAACATCGAATACACCTGCGATTTTACTGCGCCGTTTTTGTGGATAATATAATGACATTACTCATCCACTCTCTGAAGGGGAGAAATAATTATAATCCTTTTAAGATTAAAAGTTTGCAGAGTGGGCAACAAAAGTATAAAATACTTTTTCAAAAGTTAAGAGTATTTCATTTTTGAACTAAAATTAATTTAGTACTTGGAACGGTGGACATCATTCAAGTCTTTAATAAATTGCTCGCTCGTGTTAAGTCCCTTAAGAATTAGTACATATTCATATGTATTCATACTTCATATCAAGATGAAGAGTTTGTTTGAATGTGATAATCTCAGGAACTATTGAATAGATTTCAATATTTATTTCATCGTTTGATATGTATAATAAATTAATAAGAATGTGGTTTAATACTGCATTTGATTTGAGTTCAAACTTTAAATCCTATAATATAAATTACCTACAATACCCTCCGCGTCTCCACCACACACATTTGACTTCACGCTATACTAATAGGTACACCTAACTATATTGTTGTAGGTATTACATAATATTATGTATTATGCTGATAAAAAGTATAAATAATGTCACGTGCTTAAAATTTTGAACAAACAGATATAATGATAATCTCTGAAAACCAGCGAAAGCACCAATTCATTCTTGAAAATGAACTATTGTAGGTATATATAGTTTCCAGTTTATCCAGATAAAAAAAATAGAATTTTTATAATTATAACGACAAAGCTTAAGCGAAAATATATATATGTATTAAAATATATGTATATATATATATATGTATATATAAATATATATGTATACATATATATATATATATATGTATATTGTGCGAAGTAATCCTAAACACCGCTAAATTAGGTACACAATCATGCTGTCATTCCTTCAAAAGTGAATTCCCGTATCCCCTTGTGGGGTATGGGGCAAATGCATTCATCTCACTGATCGATTATTATATTTACGAACTAGTCATGTCTTGTCAGACTTTGAAATTTTTTGTTTGTTTGTTGTGACCGGGAATCGAACCCAGGATACGGATCCTGGGTTCGATTCCCGGTCCGACGGCGGTTCTACCGTCTACGCTCGTGCGCACCTCTGTGCCAAGGTATAATTAATAATTATGTAGTGTAGACTGTACAAACTTCTTCACGTGTAGACATATTAGATACTAGCCAGTTTCTTCGGCTCCGCCCAGGTTGACCATGGGCAAGAACGGGATCTTATTATAAATAACTAGCGGTCTGCCCCGGCTTCGCCCGTTGTACATGTTTAAGTTTCGCTCCATACCTAAGAACCATCCTCGGACTTCAAGGAATATTATGAAAAAGAATTATTGAAATCGGTTCAGCCGTTCTCGAGTTTTGCGCTTACCAACACATTTGGCGACTCATTTTTATATTATAGAATCGATCGTACGTAGGTACCTACCTAGTTTAAGAAAGTTACTGGCAACATTATTGTCAATTTAGGATCAGTAGCGACTAGCGTGGAAGTATCTCAAAATTAGTAAAAATGGTTAAGTCGTGGACATGGCCCAGGGGTGGGGGCGTCTGGCACCCGCTGGATCCGCCCTTGTATTTACTAATACAACTACCTATATATTATTATAGGTATCTTAACTAATTTAGCGGAGAAAGGAAATAAATGAAGAAAGGTAAATAAAACAACCAAATTTTAGCAATAATATATTTATTTTTTATATAAAATGGAATGTGTATTTGTACCTCTATCTAAAACAATTCCAGAGAGATACATAGTGTACGTAATTATTATGCTAACAATTTTAGAGGATTGTATAAAACTTTCAAAAGAAGTTCAAAAGAGCAAAATTTCTTGCCAGCGCAATAAAAGCATTCGTAGAATATTTTACAACTCAGTAAAAAATGAATGTTTTATCGAATACTTGAGCAGGCCAAATAACGTAACGGCACCAGTCTTGTACAGATTAAGGAAAAAATTGAAGTTTTTTGCAAATTTCTCGTAGGTTTTTTAACTTTATTGGATATTGTTTAGTTATACCTTTAGTTCAATGTTAGTTTAACGTAACCAACGTTAGAAAAAATATTACAATGCATAAATAAAGAAGTTATTTATAAATTAAAAAACCACTTTTTTGCACCAGTGTTGGACAGTGAAAAATCTAATGATGGACACCCAGTTTTGGACAACATCCAGTTATGAACACCCATTTATGGACTGTACCTTATGTTGTTTCTCCAGTTATTTACACTTGGAGAAGACTTATAGTTAGCAATAGAATCTTGAAAATGATGATTGGAATACAATAAATCGGGGATGCATTTATGAAAAATAGTACTTAATAATTATTTTGCATACTTATAATATTTAAAACAGTCTTAGTTTCCATTTTCTAGGCAAAAATTGGACAAATGCATCGTTAAATACGAGTTAATATGTCCGATATGAAACACCAATATTGTTTTTTTTTTCTCAATAAGTCAGGGATGAAAAATATAACTAAAAAAGTACTGCCATTCTATCCATTTTGGGACTTCTTCTTCTTCGTTATATCACTCTAGTCAGAGCGAACGTGGTCAACATGAGGTTTGGGGGGGTAGATGTTACTCGCTTCACGATGTTCCACCATATCTCTCTGTTTCCTGGCATTCCGCTACACTCGTGAAGTGAATCCGCCAGCAGCCTTAATCTGATCGGTCCATCGATATGGATTCCAAATTGTAGCACCCTCGTGCTACAATGGATTCCAAATTGTAGCACGAGGCAAAAAGCTTTTTTTAAACTGTTGTCAAGATGGTGTGAATGAAATTTAAGCGTGTGTGCTATATGGTGGTGGAATTTAGCAGCAGACAGCGATCCAAACAGTTCATCAGAGAACTCTCTATGATAGATGCGTTACAATACGCATAAGTATGCGACTTCTCTACGCAATGATAGAGAATAAAGCCGAGAACGAGTGGCACAGCGCATAATGACCCATTGTTCTAAAATATATTCTTCATGTTTAGATAGATATTACGTTGTTGGACCCATTAGTGTAATTTTAACAAAAAATATCAATGTCCATTATAGGAACCAAAGCAAATCCAGTCATGGACAATTGTTGTACAATATTGGAACCCTTTGTTTGAAATGGTCGTGATAGGTATATTATTAATCAGAAAGAAAAGACAATACAGAGAAGCGCATGTAAATAATAACTTTAAAAAAAGTTTATTTTCGACATATGTCCATAAATGGATATATCCATAGAATTAAATCCAGTTATGGACACTGAAGAATTTTATTTAAACAACATAACCTATCATGATACTAAATCGTGTAATATTTCGTACACTTAACTACTATAAATAAAAGTAATATCAAATTTTGCTGACATTTATACAAAAATTCTTATAACCAAAATTGTGTCCTCACTTCCTTAAGGATTTCCTTAGTTAAATCGGATTTCTTCGAAACGAGTCGCAGCAACTAAACATAACGTTCTGCCATCTTCAAACATTTTGGCCGAATAAGGTGAAGTGTCGTATTCTGATAGCTTATGAACCAAACTTTTATTTTAAGTATTGCCAAATTATATAACGTTAATTTTGGCCTTAATATTTAAATTTAATATTTATTTTGTCCATTACTGGATGCTTGTCCACGACTGGTGCCGTTACCTTAGTATCAAAATTAGTTCTCACATATAATTTTTTGTAGATACTTAAAATCAATGCTAAAGCAATGATAATTATAATATCTCTCCCTAATAATATTATAAAATAGAGAGTAATGTTCTTATTATAGGTACTACCGACTCAACTACTATGGCAAAATTATTATTCATACTACATAAATAAAGCTTTTAATATTTACCTATTTAATTTATTTCTACAATGTGTAAAAGTCTAAGTATTTACAAAATAGGTGGACTCTTCGTAAAACGTTAAAAATGCACACAACACTCCTATTTACGTAATTATATACAAAGAAAGAGTAATAGAAAACTATTATTTGAATTCTTTTAAAAGTATTCAAATTTGTATTAATACAAAGACTTGATCTTGTATGTTGTGATGCTCGATGTTATACAATAATTATTATTAAACTACAAGTAATGTGAACCTGTTACTAACATTGAGATAATATTAATAGGAGACGACACCGCCTACATCACTTACCTATGTTCCACTCAACATACGTCATGTGACGTATGTTGAGCGGTATTTTTTAATGGTTTTAAAGTGAAACGCATCAAACATGCCTTCGTGTGTGTTACGATATTGCACAAATAATACAAATAATACGGAAAAGTGCAAAGGAATAACTTTCATCGGTAAGTACCTAACTAGATAATAATTTTTAAAACTTAGTTAGAGCAAAAAAATGGCGCACAGATTTTGTTCGTGGTGTCTCCTCCATACGTAGTAATATTATCTCAATGGTTACTAAACAATATCTATCTTTTGGTGTCTTATACAAAAATAGCTTATCTTTACACTAATTATATTATTACTTATCATTAAAACTATTTACACATTTGACTTTGGATACTAACATAATTTTTATAATATAATTTTAATTCATATAGTTAATTTGATTCGATAAATATTTTCAAATACCATTTAAAATTGTTTTGAGATGATCATTAATTAGGTAATGTTAATAATTTTCGTAGCAGCAAGTTTTTTAAGGCATAAACAATAGACACTAAATAAGCTAGACATACACTATGGCAGTGTCCGTGGGGATATTGCGACAGTCTTTAAAAATGATAGCTAAAATAATTATTATTTGTAACTAATATTATAATTAATTTATTATGTGTACAAAATACAAATAAATTACTAAAATAATTGAGATTCATTGGAAATCTTGTACTATGTAGTCTTATACTCTTGTTTCAGCGTCGTCTTCAGTAGTAGATTTCCTATAACAGATAAATAAAGTAAATTAATATAAGTTGTAGTGATGGGTTGGTGGATATTGGAACAATTATTTAATAATTTTATAACCATAAAAATAATTAGGGTAAAGAGGTCACAGTTAGTTAAATACATTTGATTACCATGCTATGTTTTTGAATTTGTGAAGCCAATAATGACCATAAATTAACACACATTTTTTTTATTCCATAAAACAAATACGAACAATCTTTTCCCACCACTTTCCATTATTTTATAATTCCGTCAATTGTATTGCCATATCCGCTGTGTAATTGTTTAAATGAAAATTCCCTCTATCCTATAGATTCCTTAATAAAATGTGATGTTTCATGTGATTAGGAATATTAAATTCTATAAAAAAATATAAGTAAGTAGGTACAGTCACGAGCAATAATATATGCCTAGGGGGCGATGTGCAAAAATATCTGTCACTAGAACTAATTCAATAATATCTGTCTGCCCGTATACAGCAAAAATATCTGACATTAGTAGGCAGTATAATAAAGTGGCATCAAAATTATGTGACAAAAATGTTACAGCAAATAATTGTGACAACCTCTCACGGCATAAATATGTGACATCAACTAGGAAGCAATAATATCTGACACAATTTCATATTTCTGTATTTTGCATCGATTCCTCATACAAATCTATACTAATCTATACTAATACTAATAATATTATAAAGAGGAAAGGTTTGTATGTATGTATGTATGTATGGTTTTCACGCATAAACTACTGGACCGATTTTGATGAAATTTGGCACAGATAATCTTTAGACCCTGAGAAAGAACATAGGCTTCCTTTTATTTCGAAATATGTACCACGGGCGAAGCCGGGGCGGACCGCTAGTCATAAATATGTGACATCAACTAGGTGGCAATAATATCTGACACAATTTCATATTTCTATATTTTGCATCGATTCCTCACAAAAAGCATAAATATGTGACATCAACTAGGAAGCAATAATATCTGACACAATTTCATATTTCTGTATTTTGCATCGATTCCTCACACAAAGCATAAATATGTGACAGCGACTAGGTGGCAATAATATCTGACACAATTTTATATTTCTGTATTTTGCGTTGATTGCACACTAAAAGCATAAATATGTGACATCAACTAGGAAGCAATAATATCTGACACAATTTTATTTTCAATTTAATATTGAATTAATACAAAATAAATAAATTTTATTTTAACTAACTACGTTGTTTTAAAACATTATTACCATATTAATTAATATGTGCCGTCGTTGTATACTACATATTGTATGTCTAGATATTATATACTACTAGCTTAACACCCGCGGCTTCGCCCGCGTTTTCAAAGAAAAACCCTCATAGTTTCCGTTCCTGTGGGATTTCCAGGATAAAAGCTCTCATAAGCGTTAATCCAAGTTACCTTCTATGTGTGTGCTTAATTCCATTTTCTCTTTTTTATGTGAAAGAGTAACAAACATCCTTACATGATACTCATGAACTTTCGCATTTATTATTAACTAGCTTTCCGCCCGCGGCTTCGCCCGCGTTTTCAAATGGTTTTCAAAGAAAAACCCGTTCCCGTGGGATTTCCGGGATAAAACCTATCCTATGTGTTAATCCAAGTTACCCTCTATATGTGTGCTTAATTTCATTGTAATCGGTTCAGTAGTATTTGCGTGAAAGAGTAACAAACATCCATACATACAAACTTTCGCCTTTATAATAGTACTAGCTAAAAAACCCGGCTTCGCCCGGGAGTTGATATGAGATGACGTGGTAGAGTCGAAATAAAAAAATAAACTATGACGTAAAAAGTAAAAAAAAAATTTATTGAAAACGTTTTCTCATTATTTACAATACTTGTTTATAAACAACATTTTTCATTTTATTGTCCGGAGTATATATACATAAATTTTTCGGATTTCCTACTCTTGAAGCAAGCTACATATAGCTGACCGTGAGAGAAGCAGGATTCTTTGAGGTTAATGCCACAATATTTTAAAGTTTGTCCTTGCGCTTTGTTAATTGTAAAACTAAAGGTTAATTTTATTGGAAACTACAGTCTTTTAAATTGAAATGGCAATTCCGAAGAGATCAGTGGTATTCTAGGTATAAATACTGTCTGTCCTTTGGTCTTTCCAGAAATAAGTTCAGCTTCAATGATATTATTCGATAGCTGTTTTACGATCATTCTAGTTCCATTACATAATTTTGGGGAGTTGAGATTTCTGAGTAGTATGATTGGAGTTCCAATTTTCAGACGAAGGCAGTGTAATGGCATTCCTGGTACTTGTAAAGAGTTTAGAAATTCAGTGAGGAAGTTGACACTTTCTTCAATAGATACCATCGTGTCGATCGATTTATATATTTTCTCTTCATCAGGTATTTTCTTCAGAATATTAAAATTGATATCGTCAACAATATTATTTTTAGTGGCCAAAATTGCTCTTTGAAATAACCACTCTGCATTAGTATAGTTCTGAATAATATTTGGATAAATTTTGTCGATTAGTTCGTCTTCAGTAGTGGCTATATTACAGAAATCACTGTTAAGTTCAATGAGGCCGGTCGTTTGGTCAGTAGGATATGTACCTTCGCCGATTTGTAAAAGTATTTTAGCAAATTGTGCTGTTGTTTCATCTCTTGATAATTCAACTCTCATGTTTTTTGTTAATTGCAGTATTTGGACTTGTAGCCAGAGATGTGATTTTTGCAAGCATGCATTGATATCGTCTTCTCATGTTGTCTTGGGAATAACTGGAAGTGTTTGTCGAAAATCTCCTGAGAGTATGAGTAGAGCTCCTCCCATTATTTCAGAGTTTTTTCGCAATTCTTGTAATGTTCTGTCCATGGCTTCTATAAATTTTTTATGGGCCATGGTGCATTCATCCCAGATGAAAATTTTAGCTTGTTTTAGAATTTACCACGTCCAGATTTTCCTGAAATTTTACATACCGGGAATTGTTGTTCGGCTATATTCAATGGTAGTTGTAAGGCAGAATGGGCAGATCGTCCTCCTTCCATAAGTGTGGCTGCAATGCCAGATGATGCTAGTGCCAGTGCGATGAGTTTTTTAGCACGTATTTCCGCCAGTATTAGATTTATGAGAAACGTTTTACCGGTGCCTCCTGGTGCGTCCAAGTAAATAATTCCACCAATATCGTTATTTATCCGGCTCATTATAACGTCGTAAACTTTTTTTTTATTGTCATTGAGAGTTGTGAGCATTGTATTCAAGTAGTTGATTGATGTTGTAACTTTTTTCCTTCATAATTTCGTAGTTTAGCACACTAAAAGCATTTCTTTGTGGTGCTGGCATTCCAAGTTCTACTTAGGCTTGATTATTTATTGCTAAACATTTATCTTCTAAGCGAATGAGTGTTTCATTGAAGATCTCGTCATTGAATTCTATAGTCAGTTCAGGATTAGCTTGTCGGACTTGGTACAATATATCATCACTCATACTCCTTTTGAAAGAGTCCCATAGCTGTTTTGGGTTTGATGGGTTACATGTTGTTAATATTATAGGGAAATTTCACGAAAAAAACCCACAAATAACTTATTTCTATTTCGTTTCAAAATCGAGAGTTAATTAAACACACTATTAAAAATACTCACACGTGATACTTCTAAATAAAGGCTCACAGATAACTTCTCTTATTTTCGTTTTGAAATCGCTCGTTTCGCTGTTCAAATTAAACTAACTCTGGTGAGCGACACCGGGCTCTTATATATTCAGAGAGCTAGGCTCTAGAATATTCGAGAAAATTTGAAAATATTTTCTCTCTCACACCTTCTAGAGTATTCTGGTCACTATCGTCCGCCATAATAAAAGGTTCTATAGCGGTAGCATTTGTACTAAAAGCGCGAAATTTTAAAACCTAAATTTTTTAAGGTTTTGAGAACTAATTTGGATAACTAAAATTATTTATTTATTTATTTATTTATTTATGCTTTATTGCTCAAGATAAATTACAAATTGAGACTTAACCTAGGATACATTGTAACAAACGGCGGCCTTATCGCTAAATAGCGATTTCTTCCAGACAACCGGTTGTACAGAGAGATATTAAGTAAAGGATAGGAGTAGGGCAGAGCACAAATAAATATATACATACAAAAATAAAGTAAATAGGTAATAGTTAAAAAAAAAGCAATAAATAAAATAATAACAGCATAATATACAAGCCACAAGAATGAGATAAATAATATACATATGTTCACAAATAGATACATACATACATATGAGAAGAAGAATAATATATAATATTTCTATAAATATAAATGATATATAAATGAACATAACTACTAGGGACATTGAGAAAGATAAAAATCACGAACCATATTTTTGAAAGTATTTACAGATTGAGCCTTCTTGATTGGATCCGGCAATGCATTCCATAGTTTGATTGCACGAACAGTGAAAGAGTTATCCAGAAAGTTTGTATGGTGCGCTGGCATTATTAATCGGAGCTTTTCCGATGAGCGGACAGAATCTCCGTTTTCTCCTCTGAACACGAAATTGTCCTTGAGATATTTCGGTGTTTTGGGGTTAAACAAAACTTGATATAAAAGTTGCAGCACGTGAGCATCCCGGCGAAATCGAATGGGTAGCCACTTGAGCTGAGAACGAAACTCAGAGACGTGGTCATATTTCCGTAGACCAAATATGAAGCGGATACAAAGGTTTTGGAGACGTTCGAGCTTATTTAATTGGTCTACGGTAATATTGACATAACTTACATCGGCGTAGTCAAGTATGGGTAAAAGGAGGGATTGTGCTAGCAGAATTTTGGTTGGGATGGGAAGAAAATTTTGAAGACGACGGAGTGAACCAGCAGTTGCATATACTTTCCTACATACCTCCTTAATATGAAAGCGCCACGAGAGAGTGTTGTCAAAGTAAACTCCAAGGTTCCTTACAGCCTCACTATAAGGAATAGGTGTGCCGTCGACTAAAATAGGAGGGAGATTCACCCAGTTAACCCTCGCAATCAAAGAAGGACTGCCAACAATGATAACTTGAGTTTTTAAGGGATTCACTTGAAGACCATAATCCGAACTCCAAGTTACAATGCTGCTTAAGTCCTTGTTGACCGAAACGATTGCCTGGGGTAAATCATCAAGGGCAGATTGTGTATAGATTTGGAGATCGTCGGCATACATGTGGTAGTCGCACGTTAACCTGTTTGAGATAGTGTTGATAAATATTGAAAATAACAATGGAGACAGGACTCCGCCTTGCGGGACACCAGCACCAACATCACACCATGACGACTCAATCTCGTCTATACGTATACGCTGACGACGCCCATGTAAGTAACTGTAAAACCAGTCATTTACTGAAGCCGATATATTTAAAGAACTTAATATGCTCAGCAGTATATCAAAGTCGACAGTGTTAAATGCATTGCTGAAGTCCAATAATGTTAGAACCGTGAGCTTTTTATTATCCATTCCATGACGAATATCGTCGGTTATTTTAACAAGTGCAGTGGCCGTACTATGACCGGATCGGAAACCGGATTGGAAGGGATTAAGAAGATCGTGTAGGTTTAAGAATCTATGTAGCTGTTCATACACTAACTTTTCAAGGATTTTAGATAGGAAAGGCAGGATAGAAATGGGACGATAATCGGAAAAGGAAGATGGATTTATTTTCTTAGGTAAAGGGATAAGGTGGGAGTCTTTCCAGGACTTAGGAAAAGTACTTAGTAAAAGTATTATGTCGCTTTAACTCCAAAATATAAGTTAGCTAATGACGTACAAATACACAAAATTTAATAACTTTATTATAGCAACAAATTAAATTTAAGACTTTATTGAAATTTGCTCGCAACGCTTTTGGAAATGCAACCCAAACAATCGTTGTCCTGAATGAAGTTCAAATATTCGATAACAGATGGCGCCACTATGTAGGGTTGGAAAGTTCCTTATATCTTTAGAAACACGCCCTTAGATTAAAACGGGAACTTTCTAGCTTCTGTAGCGGTAGCGTATGTAGTAAAGGCGCGAAATTTAAAAACCTAAATTTTTTAATACTTTGAGAATTAATTTGGATAACTAAAATTATGTCGCTTTAACTCCAAAATATACGGTCGGTCTATTGGAGTGTAATATAGTCTCCGAAGTTCAAATATTCGATAACAGATGGCGCCACTGCACTTAATTTCCAAGTTGAAGGGTCGGAAAGTCCCTTATATCTTTAAAAACATGCCCTTTAGATTAAAACGGGAACTTTCTTGTTCGAGGGGGGATAAAGGGCTATCACACCACATAAGTCCCTTTATCGTGTCGGGACTCCTTTTTAAGTTTTATCGGCACGCACATTTTATCGACTTAGTTTTATTATATATATAGATATAGATATTAGAAGGATATCATATCATGACAAAATTAAAGTATTCATATACTTATATGAATGCCCACTTGGGTAGATCTATTTTATTTGAAGGTTCAGTGTAACCTTCATGTATTATTTAGAAATTGTTTTGTCACATGTTTTGTTATATTTGACGTTAGCGGCGTTTGACACGATTGCTCCGTTATTCATTTTCATTTACTTATAATTAGCCTATAATATTGCTATTATTTTATTGAATATCGAAAATTATGGCAAGTTATCATATTATCGTAATTTTATTTAAAAAAAATATTTACAAAATATAATGTGTCTTTTGTTCATATTCTTACCCCAGCAAAATACATAACACTAATTCAATAAATAACGGTTTGCCTTTTTAAAATCCTATCCTATCTTATCCTACTAGTCCTACTATAATCCTACTTCCTATCCTACTAATCTAGTATTATTAATGCGAAAGTTTGTGAGGATGTGTATGTGTGTGTTTGTTACTCTTTCACGCAAATACTACTGAACCGATTCCAATAAAATTTAGCAGACAAATAAAGGGGAACTCGGGTTAACACTTAGGATAGGTTTTATCCCAAAATTCCCACGGGATCGGGAACTATGCGGTATTTCTGTGAAAACGCAGGCGAAGCCGCGGGCGGAAAGCTAGTGTCACATATTTATGCTTTTTGTGAGGAATCAATTATATTTTACAATATGGAAATATAAAATTGTGTCAGATATTATTGCCTCCTAGGTGACGTCACATATTTATGCTTCGAGAGGTTGTCACAATTATTTGCTGTAACATTTTCGTCACATAATTTTGATGTCACTTTATTATGCTGCCTACTAATGTCAGATATTTTTGCTGTATACGGGCAGACAGATATTATTGAACCCGTTCTTATGACAGATATTATTGCTAATCTGCAAATGGTAATATATTTATGCTTCTGACTGTACAAGTCATGCATAGTAAAAAAAAATATTACCTCCTCCCTATGGTGAATATAGATGATTTTGAGCACGGTAGCACCACCAGTTAGCAAAGCAAAAGATGATTTTATAAAGAGTGTTTCTCATATAACCGCCACCATCTAGTGATAATTTGTAATTGTAAAAGATTTTAAAATTAGACACAGTAAAACAAAATTGTTCTTCTACAGTTTCAAAGTTGTATTAAGTATGATAAAATTATATAAGTAATTATTTAAATGCTAATAAAAGTAGTTATAATTGATGAATTGGCAATTATTATTTTACTGTGTCATAAATTCATTTGTTATTCTTTTGAAGATAAATGTTCTATCTCCTAAAAGTTTGTAACTGTGCAAAATAAGTGCACGTTTTAACATTACATGCATAATTGACTCAAATAAGTTAAGTCAAATAAGTTAAAGGTTTTGGATGTATGGAGTGTTGCTTAAATTTGTATAGAAACGAATTATGAGATGTGATGTCTGATAAATTTGAAAAATAATTCAATTAACCTGTGTTTATTGTAATTTAACGTGAAGTATTTTGTACTTAATTTGATGTTAGACAGGCATAGACAATTATGAAGGTTACTCACTCGCTAGTTTCCCCCATGCTCGCTAGAGGCGCTCCCATTTGTGGTTGACCGTCAGCTGTATAATATCATTTATTAATATTATTATTTGAAAAAATAAATTTAAATACGGTAATATTATTGAAATCAACTAAACTTTAGTCGTACAATATAATTTCAGAGTTCAACTATACATTCAATTGACTTTGGTTATTATAGTGCTATGGTTGGTTATCTGCTAGTTAAATAATATAAGCAAATAAAATATACAATAATAATGTGTCAAACATGAACTAAAAATTAAAAAAAAAACACACAAAAATGCAAATGAAATAAAAAGCAGTGTAGTTTACCTGCGTTACTATCACTACTAGGCACTTGCGGCGAGTGGTTGATGCCGCGCATGTTTATGTGGTCCTCCTCAGCTAAAGCAAAGCGGAATATAAACAAAACAATACATTTTATTTGAATTGAGTAAATAGCGGATATTTATTAATTAATTATCGATATTTTTTTTATTTAACAAAGTATTGGTGATCATCACTCCACTATTTATTCAATCAATAATTCAAAAGCGTTTTAAGCTACTCAACAATTGTAATACGTGAAACGAAACAACACACGTGAATCACTCAATCGTCTCAATCTCTTTTAATCAAATTCTAAGTTTATTAAAACTTTTCGAACAACGATTAGCTTTTTTTATTATATTGACTACAGCTACATAATACATATGTATATTACAATATTACAATATTTTTTTAATTTGCCTATAACTAACTAGGTTACTGGCTAACCGAAAAACTTACCAGTATACGGGAAGTGATATTTATCATGCGGGTGGTGTTTTTCCGAGCCGTCAGACATTCTATCCGCGTACTCCCCATACTCCATTTTCCTTTGATAATCGTTCTTAAGCATTGTCGCTATTCCTGAATCCCTGAAATCCCTTGGATATCCTTCGTGCTCCCTTGCGTATCCTTCATGAGTTCCGTCGCGGGAGCCGTATACGTCTGTGTTCAAGTATTTGGTAGGGCTGTACCCATAGTCTGATGTTCTAGACGAAAGGTAGGTCTTGGAGCCGTATGGGAGTCGGTACAAATTGGGCGATAGAGGGTAAGAAGGATCGTAGGGAGTCTGTTTGTCAGTTTCGCTAGGGAGCACTCCGTACATTAGCTCGTCTTCCATCATGCCGTATCTGAGGAGAAAGTTTTTGGTAAAATAGTTTGTTATTAACATAATGCAATTACAATATTTCAGGTACTTAAAAATAGCGCAACGTTACAGTATTGATGCGTATGTTTTTTCCATACCTTGGTCTTTTGTAGAGCATTAAATAACTTTAAAGACAAATCAAATTAAAACATCCAAAATTGTAATGTAAAACTTGTAGTAATTGGTTCGGATCTGTTTTAGAGAGCTTAAAAGACAATATTCATTTTTTTTCTTTACAAAAGTACCTATACTTAAGATTAGTATATAGTAGACGTAACGCATCCGCGCTAGCTAGTGCATGTTATTAAGTACCAGTCGCGGGACTTGCGGTACTCGTGCGAGTTGTGCACTCACGGGTCTCCTGCAAGTTGTGGGACTCGTGTAAGTTGCTCGAGTTCGACTCACGGGACTCGTGCGAGTTGTGGGACTCGTGTAAGTTGCTCGAGTTGTGTGTTACGGGACTCGTGCGAGTTGTGCTACATACCTATTATCTAGCGGTAGTCTCGACGCGTCCACACTCGCCACGTACGTATCGTGCACGTTTTCTAGTATGGAGGGCTTGAGTCGTGAGCGCAGGAACACGTCGGACGTGAGGTCGGGGTCGGGTAACGCTACTGGGGACCGCGAGTCCGACCACTCGCGGGACTCGTGCGGGTTGTGGGTGTCACGGGACTCGCCTAAGTGATGAATAATATGTTATTATGTGTGGTTGAACGAACCAAGCGAAATATTCATTGGAAATATGGCAAAGTAGATAACGATAGATTTTGTTTTCAAATTTGGATACGAATAAATTTCAAGCACACAACTACAAAACGTTTGTGCAGTGTATTTTTTTCCATAAAATACGAAATTGGACAGCTATCTTGTATGAAATTGTGTACGAATTATGAAATTGCATACCTTCTCTCATATGTTGTGGCCACCGTGACGGCGTTCCCAGAGGCGCGCCCTCCGTAATGTTGGGCAGGAAGCTGTTGCCTGCACTACTGCCACGCTCTCCTGGTGTGGAAATTAATTATTATACATATTATGTAAGAGACGATTGTAATTTGTAATTTGGTAAAGGATTTTTGAAATTACAAATTACAATGAACTCTGAACAACACAAATCACTTAATTATTACATCCATAGACAAGATTTCCTAGAACTAGAAAAAAAGTTTTTTTTTTATTTTTGAAAAAAAAAATAAACGAAAAAACCGTTTTATATTTATAATAAACTAGCTTTCCGCCCGCGGCTTCTTCCGCGTTTTCAAAGAAAAACCCGTTCCCGTAGGATTTCCGGGATAAAACCTATCTTATGTCCTTTCTCGGGTATCAAAATATCTCTATACCAAATTTCATGCAAATTGGTTCAGTAGTCAAGGCGTGATTGAGTAACAGACAGACAGATAGAGTTACTTTCGCATTTATAATATTAGTATGGACTAACTGGTAGCAGAGGGTGGGTGGGAAGACCGCCGAGTACTGGTCTCGTCATCGTCCGACGAGTGGCTGGACGCGAGCTCGAGGCTCCGCGCGCTCGCCTCGCTATCACTGTCTGTGTTCTCTGTGCCGTGGGACGTGGGTTCTGCGTCTTTGCGACGGCGGCGACGGTCTTCTAAAGGAAAAATTGATAAAATGAGAACAAAAAAAATTGAAAAAAAATCTTCTAAGCTATAACTATCGGAAATATCAATAAAAAGTTAAAAAATTTGAATTGAAATGATTTTAAAAGAGCAACTGCGGAATTTCTTTCCGTTTCTTGTTGCTGTTTGGAATTGGTGATAATTCTAGCAGAAGTCTAAATTCAATTGAATAAAAAACTGTACATAAGAACACACAGTACCTACATAAGAAACGA
Organism: Colias eurytheme; assembly: GCA_907164685.1. Lineage (NCBI taxonomy): Eukaryota > Metazoa > Arthropoda > Insecta > Lepidoptera > Pieridae > Colias > Colias eurytheme. The sequence goes on along the minus strand of CAJQZN010036637.1, from coordinate 30,912 downwards.
AAATAAAAATCATCGAACTCGAAGGATCAAAATATTAAAATTACTAGAAAAAGCAATGTGTCAATTAAAATTGAAATTAATTTCATTTGCATACCATCTTTCCTCTTGCTATGATGCAGAGATGAATCAAATCCTCTCAAATAAGCCGGCATGTCACTGGCGCTAGTGTTGTAGTTTGAAGTCGATGTGCTTGTATGGCGCAGTTGGCCATCGCTTCTACTGAACATAAATCATAAAAAATATTAAAGGAATCTGTGATATCGTGAATTATCGTTTATTCAGTGAAACAACCTTTTATTATTGCGTTAAGAGTCTGACCTAAATTAACAGATAATGTGTATGTGTGTAAAAATAATTTACATTTCAATATCAGATCATAAAAGCTCATAAAAGCTCATAGAAGTGTGTAATGTGTATGTCTGTCACTTTCACTCACCTGTAAGGGCTGGAACTAGTCTTTGTAGTTGATCGAGACGTTGTAGAAGATGCTGAGATACCGATGTTACGGAGTTGTCGTGCTTCCGTACCACTGTGGTATGCCAGTGAAGACCTGATAGAGAAAAAACAATTTTTTTAAACCGATTTCAAAAAAGGGGGTGTGTTTAAAGTATTAAATTGTACAAAATATAACAAGGCAAATAAATAGGAACAAGATAATAAGTTAAAAAGAACAGTGGTTGTTAAGTATTTTTTCTTAAGAAAGTAATTTGTAAAATGGAAATATAGTGCTTACCGGTTGGTATGTGATAAATTCTGTGCACTGGTACTGATAATAACTGAAGTATCAGCAAGCGGAACTTTCTTTCCAAGACATCTTAGTACCGACCTGTTGAAAAGTATTAAGTTAAATGTTGCATTAACATTACAGTAATGCACAAAAGTAGTTGCTTTGTGTTAGGAGAAACGATGTAAGTTCTTTATTATGTCTCGCTGTTCAAAATGAGCACATATGCTTACGTCACGCTTACAACGGCACGCAGATGCTCACTGCGAGTGCGTCACTCACACTCACCACGGAGACGAGCAAAGCGCAACAAGCCCTTGTCTCGCTCATGGCGAGTGACGTCACTCACTCACTTGCCGCTTAACTAAGCGCGCTGCGGAGAGCCTCCACCTCGTTCACTACGAGTGACGTCACACACTCACCGCTTAAGGTTGTCCCGCACGCGCACGTTGAACGCGATGTACCCGAGCGCGGCGGCCGCGGCGTGCAGCGCG